>CP137671.1:26265767-26298057 GCA_037976565.1 Mesocentrotus franciscanus
AATATGAAGCACTTTTCAAATGTTACAAATTTACATTTTACAATTATTAAGGTAATTTTAATGTCGTTAATATCTCTTTTATGAGAAATAATGGCCATATTTAAAACTTTTAAAAGGTACATGTATGGAGAAACTTAAAGGGCATGTTTAATACAGTAATTTTCATACAAGTAAGAGCTGAGAATGGATCATATCAAATCAATGTTTGGTAGTTGTTGCTGAACTTAAAATAAATATTTGAAGAGCTGAATAAGTATGTTACTTTCTTTTAAATCAATGATGGTTTCGTTTCCAAGAAATAAAGAGTGACTTAAATCAAAAGTTGTTTTTGTGAAATGCAGAACCCACAGTTTTCTCGTGCACTGATGCCATGCAACATGCTACAGTGTATCTTTGTAACATTTACAATATGATACGTCTAGAAAAACACAATCCTAAGATTCCTAACTTTGTAGGTTAGTATTGATCCTTGTACAATTCAAAAATGGTAATTTAGAAAATACTAAGACAGCACTGCCAACGAATTGAACGAAATGAATGGATGAGTACTGTTTAAAATGTTTCCAATCAGAATCTTGTTGCATATTCTGTTTAGACACCCTGTAGAAACAAAAATCTTTTAGTGCAAGTTATGATTATTATTTGGCTTGACATGGCAACTAAAGAAACTATAGTACTGCTAGGGACAGTCAGATTTTCTGCAAATTTAGTCTCAAAGTTACTATTCAGTGCGTACATTAAATAAACAAGGGTAACGCTCTCGGTCTCGCCTGCATTGCACAATTCGATATGATGAAAAATTGAGGTTAGGACATTATTTATAGCAGGCGCCCAAAAATGAAATCCTCTGAATATAATCAGCATTTTGAAGTGAATATTGACTAAGAATCATCAAAAGAATTCTTTACAATTATTTGCACCAAGATAGATAACTTTCATGAAATTTGAACAAATAACAAAAATTGATTAATTCATTGTGAAAAACATAATCCAAGTCTACTGACCTAAAATGACCTTTGACGTTGACTTTGCGAACTGGAATTTGTGTCATATGATTTGTGATACTTGATAACCCTTGGGTATAAGTTTCATGGAATTTGAACAAACACTTTTGAAATTATGCTAAAAATTCAAAAATTCAAAAACTTAACCTCAGGTTAAGTTTTTGATGATGATCTACAACATAGTCTAAGTTTGTTGACCTGAAATGACCTTGACTTTGTGACCTGAAATTTTCCTCGCATGATAGGGAATACTTGATAACTTTATAGTCCAAGTTTCCTTGAATAAGAACAGATACTTTCAAAATTAAATTAACAATTCAAAAACTAATCTCAGGTTAAGTTTTTGATGTTGACGTCGCCGCCGTAACGGAAGCGGCGCCTACAGTCTCGCTTTTGCTCAGCAGGCGAGACAAAAAGTGTATCAGTTCCCAACTTTGGTAGATCCCAATTAAAAATTCATAACCAATATGACTTTGAAATGTATTTAATGATAAAGAGTAACTTTTTTTCCTGTCAAATGATACCCTATTCATAATATTTTGCCATGGGTGACTGAGCACCAGGGTCTTTAAAAAGTGTTGTCAAAATCGCCTTGTACCAAGTTTTGGCTGATGGAACGAATGTGGGTCAGGCCATATTTCTTGGGTCTTAAATCCTGTTAAAAGTTAAATTTTGCCTCGTGATTTGGTGCTTCATTGTTTAAAATGATGCAATGTATCTAGGCTTTCCCAGAATCTTGTTTCAATCCATAGGATAACCTTTTTATTATTTTGAACAGCCTACTAACTTCTTGTCAAATATGTACAAGTTTTCTCTGCTCACTTGTCCGCTGCCCTATTTCACATGCGTAAGGAGCATACTGTAAGGTGTTTATCTGGAATACCAGTTTCATAAGCTTTGAAAACTCAAAGGTTACGAAACCCAAATGCAGAAAGAACACATATGATGATAAGTATCAAAGAAATTGACAGTAGACTTTCATTTTAAAAAGATAACATTCCAAATAAACTTTATCCATTTTGTATCACTCAGTGAGAAGAATTACCTGAAACAAGAGCTGCGAATATCATAAATTTTGCTTGTAATAAGCATTTCTTTGTGTTTGGTTTGATATCGACACCATTTCTTTTCAACTGCCTAATAGTCAATGTAAATACATGTAAATGAGTAATTGTGTCTGGAATGAGATAACACTATCATAATGGCTTTTGATCCACATTCAATGCTTCAGTCCATATTTGGTACAAGAGGAATTTGACAAAACCGGTACTTTTTGAAAAGCCTGCTGCTCAGTCATCCGTGGCAGCACAATTATGAATATGGTAATATTAGACAGCGTATAAGTTACCCTTTACCATGATATATGATTCAAGCCAGGTCACATAGGTTACAACTTTCTAACTATAAGTTACCAAAGTTGGGTACACTTGTTTTTGATACGCACTGTAGAGGTTGTTGCAATCCACAGCAGTCATTGATTTTGCACAGAGGGTGGGAAAACAAATTACCACCCCCTAACCCTCTTTAACTTTTTTAAAGACTAAAACCAATGAGCGGCTCTACATAATATACCAAACAGAATGGAAATCATACTAGAGTTAAAGAATAACTTTTTATATGGACTGGTGTGCATAAGCATAACTTTGACATAGACACACACAAACAAAAATCCAATAACTTTTAAAGGAAGACCAACTATTAATGATTGTGTAGGAGAGTGCATATACATGTATGCATGTACTGTACATGTAGGCAGAAGGAATATCTTTATCACATAGAGCAACAGAGTGGAAATGGGAACAAAATAGACAAATGATTTATTCAAAGGAGAAAAATTATGCAAAGAATATCTTTGTACAGGGAATAAATAAAATATATCTACAACAAAAAAAAAAACAACAAACACAAAGAAAGGGAAATCAGATGAATATTGTTGGAGAAGAACATTATATTAAACAGTAAATTCAGAGAAAATATCTATATATTAATGTGAATGTTAAAGTGCTATATGTCTTTTCTCTCTATATACTCGTTTTATGTTGTATGTATCATGTCACATGTACATTTTATTTATTTTCTCTGTGAATAATGCATGTAAACGCAACAACTTTCCTTTTGGACCAATAAATTTGAATTGAATTGAATTGAATTATCTTTGATGCAAATTATGCTTCAGTTTCCTTTATTTGTATACAAATTCAGACAAATTGCAAAATATTTTGGTAATGGGAAGATAACTGACCATGGTTACTTAATCTTGGGTAATTAATACTAGTATTCAGTGGTTTGGATCCTCAGGGAGAAGTGTATTATAAATCAAATTATATTTATTATTTTAGCTTTACCAAATCTATAGAACATAATGGAAATTGAATGGAAAAACTGTATTTTCCAATCAATAACATGACTCATCTGTAAATATGTGAACATGTAGGGTCCTATTACATGTATATTAAAGATATGTAATAAATCGTTTTTAAAATGGCATAAGAATAAGGAGAGGGAGAAAGTGGATTTTATTTCAAGTGCAACATGGATGCTTCACAATATACCATTGCTCATTCTGTCAATAGGCCTAATGGACTAAAACATTAACAAACATACTAGAAAATAATATTTTCTTTTCATGATTTGTCACAAGGTTTGGAAAACAAAAGTTGTTCAGTTTTCTATTAGAGGGATATCAGATGGATATAAAACAGGGTGACGATGTTAATGCAGAGTTGATAGTGAAGGGCAGATTAGGAAAGAGAAAAGGAAGACACTTTAATAGTAAAAACATGTAGTACGTAAAGGGACTTTTTGGTCCTCTTATACAGAACATGTAGCTTGAAAAGTCGAAGAAACTGTGCGGCAAATGTGATTTCTAGACCATTCTAGATGCATTTGACTGAAATAAGTCAACTTCTGCAAAAATTACTATCATGATAGCAGAAGTGGATCAATAACTGCTTTTCAAACATCATAAATTTCTTATACTACTGTTACAAATTTTCCAAACAGTGTTCATTCACATGTTAAAGGTACTATGTCCCATTTGCAGGCAAAAAAATGAAAAGGTTAAATTCCAACGGCATTTGAAAGACAATACTAATTTAGAACTTCCCTAAAAACGAAAGGGCTTGAAAATGTCTTTAAGTGGGAAAATAACGACATTAGTTGTCAAATCGACTTAAGTGATTGCAATCACCAAAGTAATAGTCTGATTTTCAGACCATTGTACCGAATGGTTGTACATTTATGTCTGCACAAAGATTCAATCAGTTTAATTTTGGCCATTACAAGTAGTGGGTTATTGATGTAGAAAATGCTCATGTACCCTGTACCTGTTACAGCTCATTTTATGTATGTTATTACCAAAGAAAAAAGATGCCAGTCAGTCACTCAATAGTGTCTGACAGTAAAGTCTAGAAGTAAACAGGTTTCCTTGCATAATTTGAATATTAGGACACTGCTAATGTTTAAATTTCACAGATAGGACATACATGACATATTCATGCAAATTTCTACAGAATTTGATGTTGGCTGCAAAAGGGACAGACATGTAGTATTTTAAAGCCTAAGTCCACTCCAAAAATAACTTACTTTCAATAGAAGCAGAACAATCAAACAAACCAATCAAAAAAAGTTTGAGCAAAATCAGATAACTAATAAGAAAGTTATGAATTTTTGAAAAAGTATGTAAAACTGGAACAATGGAAATCACTACACAAATTGCCAATTTGGTTATCAGTTTGTGACGTCATCACTGGTCATGTCCTCACTATTTATCAATTGCTTTATATAGTTTAATCCCATTCATTTCCCTTTAAAAAAAAAAACTCTTTATTAGTGCATCCACACAAAAACATATTACAATCAATCTAACTTGGATGCTGGTGTGAAGAAATAAGATTCTTAGGGAGAAAATAGGAAATTTATATTATCAATATAAAGAAAATAATTAGTGGATAGTGAGGACCTGACGTCACAGACTCATGAGTGAGTTGCCAATTTGTCTAGTGATTTTCAAAGTTTTTGATGTCATTACAAATTCATAACTTTCTTATTAGTTATCCGATAGCGCTCAAACTTTTTTTGATTGGTTTGTCTGATTTTCTGCTTCTATTGAAAGTAAGTTATTTTTGGAGTGGACTTGGGCTTTAAGGGTGGTCCACAAACAAATATTCAAACTTTTAATTTGAAATGTGGAAGAAGTATGAACTTATACTTGCAAAGCACAAAGTCCCTTGCAGCTGGGCTCAGGGCTTGCTTAAGGGCTTTAATGTTCCTAGATATTCTAATGCAATATGTGCCATCTATTGAAGCACTTTCTAACAAGTTTTATGACTATTATGTCATAAATAATTCTTAGTTGAGAAGGACTATTAATCTAATGCTGATTTTCATACTGATACAATCAAAATTCAAACCTATTGTTATTACATGGTATACACCCCTTGTGGATCACGCTTAGGTTTATATGTACATGTACATACATGTACATGTACTTACAGTGTGTATCATGCTCTTTCTCAATCAAACTGATGACAAGATGGACTTTGACTACCATTCTGGCTTTGAAGCCAACACTTCAATTTGTTGGATCAAGAAACTCATTGGTTGGATGAATATCTTTGACAGTTCTATTCAATCATTCTGAAAATTGCAATTTTCCTTCTACAGCAGATTTATTTCCAAAGTCATTTACCGGTACATTTCATTTATTTGCTGACAGATAATTGCAGTCACTTTTGCAATCAATTAGTTACTCTATCCAGTTATATCATATGATCTCCCTTTCTCACTCTTTATCTCTCTCTCTTTGCAGCTGCAAGTTCCAGGTTCTGTTTAAGTTCATGCAACTTACAGGAATACATGGGTGTCATTGACAATAGGGTAAAGGAGGGTACTTTTGACAGACTTTGTTTCAAATCGGCATCCCAAATATATAGCTACAGATACTGGGTAATAAAGTGTACATGTACATGTAAATGTAGCTGCACAAATCTAGAGTCTGTTTATCATGCATTTTATAGATTTGGAGCAAATAATTTAGAACATAAATCGGTTCTACAAAAATTAAAACTTGGGATGAAAAATAGGAAATCTGAAAATGATTTACTTTTCATTTATAATTTCAAAGCGTAGCCAGTCGAATGGGAGGAAATAAATGCCAATATACCTCTTACATGTAGTGAGAAATAATTTGTTGTGATAGCTGATATTAATAATAACAATAATAATAAGATATTTCTATACCACAAATTGCAAAATGCCTCTAAGCGGTTTAGAAAGAAAATAGTTGAGAAGTTAAGGAAACAGAATTTGCATTACAAATTACATCAAATCAATTAACATTAAAACTTTGCAAATGAAAATAATACATGTCCATAATTACAAATCGCTTACAACCAAAATACAAATAGTTCAAAAATTAATAGTATCCTATGTTAATCTACACAAAATATAAAAGGCAAAAGATTAGAGGGCTATTCAAGAACAAGATTTAAAGAGATGTGTTTTTAGCATTGTTTTAAATGTATTTAAAGAACTGGCATTGCGAAATTGAAGGGAGATTGTTCCAAAGAAATGTAGCTGCAAAAAGAAAGAATGACCATATTGTTTATAAGAAATAGTGTGAGACCGAGAGAGGAGAGATTGAGAAGCAGATCGCAAAGTCCGGACAGGAGTGTATCGAGGAAGGAGTTCAGAAAGATATGAAGGAGCGAAACCATGATAAGTCTTGAAAGTAGCATTGTTTTAATTGGTTGCTTTAAAAGCAGATATAACGCATCTACTTTAATACTAGCTAAAAGACATGTACATTAAAATGCAAATTTTCACCACACTTAAATTGACTTGCCTTGTCCCAGACTTCAAAATCCCTGTCTACAGTATCTCTCTCAGTCTGTTTACTTCTCTCCCTTTATTTCTATCTTGGCTAGGATGTAGAACTTTGCTTGAGTCTTTCCCATTCCACCATATTACTATTCTTGTAACCCCTCCAGATGATTTCCAGGTAAATTTGCAAGGGTTTCACTATCCCCACCTCCAACTTCACTTTATAAAGAAAGTTTGATAGTAAAAAATTTGAAAGAAATAGTATTCATATTATTTGAATAGTTCGCAACTGGTCGCAAAATAGAGATTACTAGGTCAGTAGCACGATCAGAGACTTGATGCGGTGCTCATCATACATTTGAAAAAATCTTGGACTTGCATTTAAACCATAACATTTTGTAAACCGTTGTATCAAAATGAAGAGCAAGTCCATATATATACAAATTATCAAATTTTTGGTTAAATTTTGGAATTATTTTAAAGTGATTTGTACGAGAAGAAAAAAAGAGGCTATAGTACTAGTACTAGTTACTAGCTAACGCCAGTAGGTAAGGTTCGTTGGGTGTGGGTACTAGTTGTGATTATGAACAAATTTGAATTTTTGTTTTATATCTCTTGATAGGGTATATACTGTATGGATGTCAATTAAGGCTACGTGATAACAATGTCATACTATCAGTAGGGGTGCTGGTCGAGAATAAGGATCGTCCGCACAAGCGAGGATCGTCTTCGTACGCAGACAGACGCGTTGGGAAAAAAGGATCGTCCACATTTTCGCTGATGTTTCTGATTTCCGATCCGTGCTTGGTGATGCGAAAAAACAGGTTCTGCAATGATTTTCTTGATGCATTTTACATTGACTTTGTACAGAGACTTTCACGTTATGACCGATAAATCCTCGGGAAGACGGACATAAAAGTAGACGGTGAACGCCAGGGCGCGAATCGGAAACCTGAAACCCGAAACCCGCAGTGCGCCGAAGAAAAAAAACAACGATCCTTTATTTTTAGGACGCATTTTGTCCGTGTATACAAGGATACCCTCGTTTATGTGGACGATCCTCATTCTCTGACCAGCGCCCCTACTGATTGTATTTATAACCTAGATCTACATCTACATCGATCCTAGCCATGCAGCTACCATTGCATTGACTCGAGGATGACAGCTATATTGTACATTAAGAAATTTGATTTCGACGTCATATGTAACCTTCAAGGACGTCAATCCGATACAGGGGGACATCATATCAAATGTCCCCACCCCCATGTTTTGTCAGAAAAGGAGACCACCAGGAACAACTAAAAACACATTTTAAACATTAGTGCTCCTCCCCCCTTCCCCGGCCCCTCACCCTTATTCACCTGCTGGCTGATTCGATTTTGATTTGAGGCTAAATATTTTCTCACAAATTGGGCTCCCCAATGCTCAAGCTCGGATCGATGCCCTTGGCAAGCTTACATAAACTTAGGTCCACGCCTAAAACGCAATCATTAGCGTCACGGTTTATCGATATTTTTATCGTATTCCACTCCACCCTGCAGGGCAAAACCAGGCCTGGCCATGGCCAGGACATGGTCATGGTTGATGGTTCGTGATCCACCTCAGACCATAGGCATCGGCGCATCCCTGCCGGTATGCCGCGAGCTCCGGCAGTGCTATCATTTTCATTTGAATGCGAAGCAAGTTAGATTTTAAAAAAGGATGATTCTAAGACGCTGATACTGTAGTAGAACCTACCTTAATCAGATGGCTGAGCACATAATAGAGAGCTATGTTGATGTCTCCGCATACTACTGCAATGTTAAGGAAACCTAGCTTCGTGTGGTCTAGTTGTTTCAGTCTGGCAACCGTGTTCGTGAACGAGAAGAAAGATGCACACAGCTAGCTAGCTGGATGGAGACCTGGATGGAGCTCGATTGTCGGCCGGCCGGCCGGCGGTCAGATGCGAGCTTCCAGCGTACGTGGATGCGCCCGATTCAGAGCGAGTGCCAGTTTCTCGAAACTGTCATAAATCTAAGTTCGTGGACATTATATAGAAATGCGTGTTAGTTCTATAACACACGTTTCAATAGGATATCTACAAAGTTAGACTTAATGACGGTTTCGAGAAACCACCCCAGATGTTCGGTGTCAATTTCGGAACCGTCGGATCCAGTGGATTCCTGGGAGGCGCACGCCCCTTTTTTTCCGAAAAAAAAGGATTGAAATATTCACATAATGTTTACGCATTCGGATATGCCTCAGAATCTACAAAAAGGCATCATATTTTCCGGGGCCCGCCTCCACGTAAAGGCTTCCTGCTTGCAATTTCGTACATTTCAAGCTCCCTCCCCTCCCTCCCTAGTAAAATCTTGGATCTGCCCCTGGTTGTATCACGGTATGGCAAAGGTAACCTGGCGCTACAGTCGTTCGTAGCAAACAAATATTACTGGGCGGTGTTGTCTGGTTAACGAGTCTAACCGCAAAACGTAGGCATAACTACGCCTCAATAGTATATAGAACGCTTCATACCCCATGGTACATGTGTTGTAACCGCGTCTTATGCACATGGTATCATTTTTACCACATTTGACGATGAGCATTGATGTCGCAGTTTGTATCGGGTGTCGTGCCACCAGACAAGGATGGCAAGAAATGGAAAGTGAGTTGAATACATTACAGGCACGATGGCTCAGTGGTAGAGCATTGGTCTCGTAACCGGGAGGTCCCGCGTTCGAAACCAAATCAATGAGCCAGTGCCCTTTAGTAAGGCTTTAATCCTCATTTACCAAGTCACTCGGAGAGGACTTTTGGCCGTCAGTCCCCTTGTTGATTGCCTACAAGCATACACATGCTTTCTTAGCACTCAGGTCAAACAAACCAAACATTCATATTCAGAGGCGACTATCCATCTTTGTTATTAGGAGCAATTGCATATCAGTCGAAGTTACACTGTCATAGGATAATCCTTTTATGGGTTTCACAGTTAATTCAGGGTCAGCATTTCAGGGGGACAGGGGGAGGGTATATTTTTTAATATTTAGCATTAATTAAAATTTATGTACACACAGTATAGAATAATATTCTTTCATGGTGCAATATGAGTATTAAAGAGGGTGTTACTGGGCGGCAATATATCATAATGAATGGCTGGTTTAATATATCGTAAAATTATAAATTAAGTCAAAAAAATAAAAAACAAAATCTTAATTTATCAGCAAGTTGATCGTAATATCTTTAACGAATTTTTATCTTCAAGACAATATTAGATTTTGCTAAAGAAAGTGTCAAAATTGTGCACGCTCGCTCGCAAAATTTACGCATTGAAAATTGTTATTCGGGCAGGGGATATCATCCTCTTTGCAAACTATTCTGTCCTTAAAGGTAAAGACCAGTTTTGGAAACGCCCCTCTCTCAAAAAATGAAATGGAAGCTGTCATTACCAATCATGTGAAAGAATATGTTTTGACTAATACGTGATGATACAAATTTTGCAGGGAAACCGCCTACTAATTGATATATTTGGTAAATTATTATATCTATTGGGACCAAATAGATATCGCGCACGTGGTCGCGTAGTTCCATATACATCTTTCTGTGTACAGTGCTTGTAACTTTAACAAGACTGGGCCAAATTTTTAGTATCATTTTGATGATTCCAGAACCTTGCAGTACACACCAGTACTTACATGCTAGATGATCAACCTTTTCTGATCGATTCCACAACGTTTCTTTCACAATGCAATCGCATGACCAGAACTGGTCTTTATCTTTAACACGATGGAAAAGACTTTCGAAAATCAATTCCAGAGCAATTTCAATATCTCATTGTATATCCCATAGAAATCATGTTCGTATTAGATAAAACGTCAATATAATGTTCGCCCATTTTGATATATGATGGGCAAGGCTATTGCAATGCCTAAAGTTGATTTTTCGAAAGTCTTTGCGATCCGGTGTTCTTTACTCCTATGCATATGTGTTTAGTAATAACTCAAGTCTTTCATTATCTCCATGATCTTTGCAGCATGAGAAGCAGTCGGTCATCATGCTCAAATATCTCATCAAGCATAACAGCCTAGAGAAGAAGCTCCAAGAACACAATATCTACGACAAAGAAATCGACTTCATCTGTCAGCTTATTCAGGGTGTCAAAAAGGATGAACAAATGGTATACTAGTAAATGAGACCATGAAACGAGAGAGAGAGAGAGAGAAAGAGGGAGAGAGAGAGAGAGAACGGGAGATACAAAATGGGGGGGGGGGTCGAGTTGTCCAAGCCTCTGATTTCCTCTTGGCAAATTCGTGTGATTACCGTTGGCATACTTGTGTTGGTCTAGTATAGATTTGAGGACCATTTTTACTGAAATTTCATTATTTTGGAGGACTTTGCATGTGCCATTGGTATGTGTGAGGGTGTGTGTGGGTCAGTGTTGTAGTCAAGACTAGGCCATCCGAGACCAAAACCAAGACCACACACCCCAAGACCAAGACCAATACCAGAAGTCCGAGACCAAGACCAGCAATTTCCAAGACCAAGACTGAGACCAAGAGCAGCGTTTACTTAATTGACACTAAGTTACAGTAAATTAATTGCCTGCGCTGCGTGCGAGCACAATGCACGCGTGAATACGGTAGGCTGTATATACTGTATTTACACGAGCTCTTGCGTAATAAACGCACGTTTCCGCATAGATCAAGCGCGTCGTACTACTTACCGCCAAGTTAAGCCAGCTCGTCATACACGTGCGTGTTCAGCGCATCTCTAGCTATATGAAGTAGAGATCAGTGCAGTCCTGGGGGTCTATATAAGTCAAATATAAATCCTGTAAGGATGCGTGACCAAGAAAACGCGTATAAAGGGGTGTTTTTTTATAGATTGGACGCGGTCCGCGCGGTGCCGCATTAAGGGGTTCAAAAATGTCAATTTTGGGCCATTTTCAAGAAAAAGGGTACTTTTTCAAAATGGTTAAAAATCCTGCTGTACGCGCCGGGATACGCGTTTAGGGGTATTTTTCTAGCCCTCAGGGCCAGACCGGGGAAGAAAAAAAGGGGTAATAATTGCCCATTGGCGAGTCTACCGGCCGCCGCCTGCGCCCGCGGCCTAGCGAGTTATAGCAAAGATGATCGATAGACGTGCGGCGCTCTGTCATCTTTGGTTATAGTGTGGACGACGGCCACGAGAGGTAGCTTATCTAGCGCGAGTCGGTAGCATGGCATGGTAGGCCTATGAATATCGCATGCACCCATAGAGTCTCATATTATTATGCATAATATCATAGAAACTGTTCATTGTACATTGTGTACTTTTTTGTAAACACTACATGTAATTGATATAAAATAGATCAAATTTGAAATGTAATTCTTTTTTTCAAAGAAAGGACTTATTATAAATGGCTGTGCATTAAACCCTTTTGGAAGTGTACGGGTTGATGTTATTGCTTGTCTATTGAAATTAACATGTTTACATTGTGAATTTTACATCAGAAGCACAATTCGATTTATTTTACATTGTCAACAACTTAAATGGTATTCCCTATCGCACTTCAAAATGCTCAAGGGGTTACAATTTTACAATACTCGTTTAGGACAGAGAGTTGTGAGTTTAAATGGAGGTCCCGTCCGAAAGGCCCTTTAGAAGATCTCCGTTGCACCTCGCGTCTCCCCCCTACCGTAATCCCATCAATCCCCCTACGAGACCGCACAGCTCGTAAATCTCACTCTGGAAATTGAGTGACGTAGGGCTCGCGAAATGTCCTCCATTTCCACCCAAAGCCCAGTCCAGCGAGCACGGCGGCTTATGCGTCGCCGGCCTGTACTCGGGGTAAAAAGTGGTGTTGAATTGACAACTTCTAACCCTCATCCAACAAATGCGCAAATGTATAACACAATTTCATTTAGTTTTTTTGTGAGATAGACCTTTGGACTACCTTCCTAGCTAGGTACAAATTTCAGAAATTTTCGGAAAATGTCAATAATTAGATGAGAAAATCATGATGACGAGAAACTTGCTTTCGCTCCAACTCACGATTTCCTTGGTCGATTTCGCTGGTTCAAATGGCTTTGTCTTCAGTAGAGTTATTCGAGCACAGCAAAAGCATTTGATAACCAATAGAAGGTTGCATTGCATGTGCCATATGTTGGGATTCTGTGTTTTATGTGTTATAGCTATATATATATATATATATCTTCACTGAGTATGACGTCATTTTCGCGGTGCCACGCATGACTTCTAAGCCTTTTTTTAACGACCGAGTGTTTAGAACTTGGGGAAGAAGACGGCGTTGCGTAACATTTGGATTGCCAGAGGTGATCTGTGGTCTGATAAGCAGGGCCGTAGCCAGAGTTTGATGTTTGGGGGGCACATACATGTAATTGATCGACGTCCTGGGGAGGGGTCTAATAGGAGGGGTGTCTGATCTTGTACATTTTTTTTTTTTTTTTTTTTGGGGGGGGGTACGTGCCCCTCCCCCCTCTGGCTACGGGCCTGCTGATAAGGGCGGCTGTTGATGGATTTGATGGCTGCATGGAGAGGGTTACATTTCTTGTTGTTAAGCCAAGTTAATCCTGAATATCTGTCCCTTGGGAAAATCTTTCGAGAGGGGACCTCCATTTAAAGGTAAAGACCAGTTTTGGAAACGCCCCTCTCTCAAAAAAATGAAATGGAAGCTCTCATTACCAATCATGTGAAAGAATATGTTTTGACTAATACGTGACGATACAAATTTTGCCGGGAAAGTCGGGAAACCGCCTACTAATTGATATATTTGGTAAATTATTATATCTATTGGGACCAAATAGATATCGCGCACGTGGTCGCGTAGTCCCATATACATCTTTCTGTGTACAGTGCTTGTAACTTTACCAAGACTGAGCCAAATTTCTTATCATTTTGATGATTCCAGAACCTTGCAGTACACACCAATACTTATATGCTAGATGATCAACCTTTTCTGATCGATTCCACAACGTTTCTTTCACAATGCAATCGCATGACCAGAACTGGTCTTTATCTTTAAACTCACAACTCCCTGTCAGTTATGAGTACACTTTTTTGAAATACCCGTTTAGGGTGTGAATTCGGGAAAAAACCAAGCGAAATCCTCACTTAGGGTGTATTTTGGCTTCAGAAGAAATCCCTGTTTAGGGGGTGTCTGGAAAACCTGTGGTCACGCATGCCTACGGTATTTCTACATGACTGAGACCCCCGGGAGTGCAGTGGGGGTGCTTGTTAATAGCAGCACTGCAGTATGTCTCTCGCGGCCGGCTGTTCGTAACTTCGTACATGTGCGACCATAAGATTGAGATTTTATGTAGATCTAAAATCGTTATTTTAGTTGCTGGTCTCGTGCTGGTCTCGGCCAAAAAATCCGAGACCAGAAGCTAGGTTCGAGACCAAAATCAAGACCAAGACCGAGACCAAGACCAAGACCGAGACCAAGACCAAGACCAGTCTCGAGACCTCCAACACTGGTGTGGGTGTGTGTATATGTGTTAAGTTGAAGACAGGGACATTTTCGATAATTTTCCGTAATCATTATAATCTTTTCAAGTAATATTCATATTCAGAAATTCTACTCAAAAGGGAATGACGTAAAACAATAAAATTCATGAACAGCGAAAAAAATTGCAGGGTAACGTCACACGAAATAAACAAGAAATCATGAAAAAGTTCGTTTCATCTCTCTTCTCTCCCCCCTCCCCCATACACTCTATCTCTATATATACCTGCCTATATAAACGTCTCTTCCCCACACTATGTCTGTGTCTCTCTGTCACCTTCTCTTACATACTCGGTCTGCCTCTCTCTGTCTGCCCTTCTCCGTCTTTCTCTCTCTGAGTCTCCGCCTGCCTCCGTAACGTTCTCTCACAATATCCTTAAAAATGCATTAGCTTCGTGAGAACAAGTTCTGCCTGTACCAGATAGTGAACAACAGTGTAAACGGGGTGGACGTGGACAGATGGGACTGTATTGCTCGGGACACCCACTACCTAGGCATGAATTCTGCATTTGACTTCAATCGCATTCTGCCCTTCGTGAAGGTTCTCGATGTGAAGCGAGGCAGAAAGACCAGGAGAGAACTCTGCTTTAGAGACAAGGTATACACTCACATAAAAATACAGGTTCAAATCTGCACCCAAAACCATGGCAACTGTATAATAGCCGAACCTCGAAAATAAGGTGCAAGCCTGAGTCTCCAAAACCTATGAATTATTCCCGAATCCTAGCCCTGTACCAGACCTCACCCTACAAAAACCTAACATAACAGTATTACTACATTGCGTTACTTCGTATTCGAAATATGGTTAATCAAATGAATTTATATTGTTCTTTCTTTTGAAATGAATTTTTATCTTCTTCATTGTTTTAGGTAGCGAGTGATCTGAACCAAATGTTTGGCACAAGACGCCGTCTTCAATCTACATCTTACCAGCATAGGGTCAGCAAGATCATCACCATCATGTAATCAGATAAACATTAGTTTTCACTTGATTTGATTTGATTTGATTTGCATAAATTACGCATATCACCTGGGAGAGGTATACGCAATTGTTTCCATTGAAGCTAAAAATGTACATGCATTGTTTTTTTATATACAAAAACACAACATGGACACCTATAAATTCAATTTTTAATGATGATGGAGTTATACGGACAATAATTCGATCTCACAATTACTCTTATTGAAATTTTCTTCCTAGCACGATATGTAGGCCTATATTTTTTATAAACCCTTTAAACAATAGTCGGAAACTCAAGTTTGAGGGATTTTTTGATATGTTATTTTTATGATTTTCCATCAATAGAATGAGCTGTACATCAGAATAAGGGACAGGGTCAATATAGAAAAGTTGCAAAATGCACTGGTAAGCACTGGTGTTGTTATTTAAATGACTGTGGGGCTATTATTCCAAACTGGTCATCCATGAATGCCAAATTGTAAAGAATCTGAAAATTAAATTCATGCACTATGGTGACATGTCTGGTACGATTCGATACTTTGGGGGTACAGCAGCTCTACAATCACATCGCTCTACAAACATCACTTATTCCAAAAAAAGATGAGTGTTCTGCATACAAATGCCAGTTCGTACTTTTCTCTTTTTACCCTGATAACAAAGATGGTATGATAAAAGTCTCCACCCCCCTTCGTACCACTCTCTATTCTTCCTGCTGCTGTTGTTGTTGCTCCTCTTCCATCATAGGCGCCGGGGGACGTATTTCACCCCATCAAAAGCCCCGAAAAAATCAGCAGTAAAGGAGTAAAAATGGTTTGTATTTTTCAACAAGAAAAGAAAATCACATACAAATTATATTCCATTCAAAGAAAAGGAAAGTAAACAGGAATTAAAGTTCATAAACATTCTGCATGCCCCTATATTTATCAATGGAGGATTTTATAGCGATACGCGCATATCGTGGAAATATTGTGAGAGGATGGGAAAGCGAGTGTGTTTTTTATTATAGGGGTGAGAAGACATCAGTCTCTGAATACTAGCGTACTGATGGGGCTTGGGGCAGTCGGCCCCCAAATAAAATTCAAACATGGTTTATTTCTAATTCGATACCAGTGATTTACAAATGTTGCTGAACTGACAGGATTTTCCGTGATTTGTTTTTGGATTTTCTTTTTTAAATTATACTTTTTTATACGTTTGTTGAAAAATGACAAATTCCCAAATTTACAGTCAGGTCACAAATATGCTTATTTAGAAGCATTCATGTCAGGGCCTGCAGAACGGCGGGGCTTGGGAATTAGAGCCCCCCTCACTTTTTTGAAAAAGTATGTGAAAGAGAAAAAGAAAGAAAGAGAGACAGAAAGAATGAGTGACCTGCCAGTGTCACAAATGAGGTATAAAAATATGCTCATCTGACCGTAATAAAATGCCTAAAACCCCTGAGCTTCCGGGGGCTCTGCCCCTGGAGCCCACCAAGGACCCTAAGGAGGGCCCCTGGGTGCTCATCTGACCGTAATTAAGTACCTAAAACCACTGAGCTTCCGGGGGCTCTGCTCCTGGACGCCACTAGGGGCCCTAAGGCGGGCCCCTGGATGCTCATCTGACAGTAATTAAATATCTAAAACTCCTAAGCTTCATGGGGCTCAGCCCCTAGACCCCGCCAATTTGTGACCTGGCAGTGTCACAAATAAGGTATGAAAATATGCTTATCTGACCGTAATGTAATGCCTAAAACCCCTGAGCTTCGTTTGAACTTAATTTAAAAGAAGTGAATTCCATTTCTTTACGGCAGCAACATTTAAAGAATTAAGTGAAGAAGTAAATCTTACTTGGGTTGATGAAAATGGCCTTTTTGACGAGTGGCATATGAATGAACACTCAAATTTAGAATAAACATACATTATCATATTTATCGGGGAAAGTTTTTATGTCTTACAGAGTACATATACCAATGAGAGTATTAAATGTAATCAAATTGTATAAAGGCAAGAGTTTCATCTGTTTAAAGAGTTGTATACTTGGACTTTGTCTTTAACTTAAGTATATGATCGACGGTGATTGATGTAGTCGTGATGGATGTCAGATATTTTAGAGTCTGCCAGTCGTTGTTGTTCCACTGTCCCTGACGTCGTGATACCTGCCAGTCGGTCGATGAGGTTTCTGAGATTTTTCGGCTGGATTATTTGCCGAGTGTCGGTTCTTCCCCGTTATTGCTGGAAACTTATTCTAAGTTGAATTGGGGGACGATAGTTGTCGAACTTGCTGTTTTGGCTGCGATGGTGTGAGATGAATGAATGTTGAGGTGCCCATTGTCGGTGACCATTATTACCTGATGACGAGTTTGATGCAGTCTCTTACTCTTGGGCTCAGTGATGGGCTAGGCTGTTTTTAGCCTCTACTCTCGCTTCCTCTGTCATGCTTTTAACGTTCTGCTCGTTATAGCGTCGCGTATCCTCAACCATTCTTTTTCATTGTTCTCGTGACAGGAGCTCTCTTCTTTTAAAGGTACTATGTCCCATTTGCAGGCCAAAAAAAAAAAATTAAAAGGTTAAATTCCAACGGCATTTGAAAGACAATACTAATTTAGAACTCCCCTAAAAAAAGGGGGCTTGAAAATGTCTTTAAGTGGGAAAATAACGACTATTAGTTGTCGAATCGACTTAGGAGCTATAGAGCCAGTAAGTAATAGTCTAATTGTACCGAATGGTCGTACGTTTTATGCTGCGCAAAGATTCAATCAGTTTAATATTGGCCATTACAAGAAGTGGGTTATTGATGTAGACAAATGCTCATGTACCCTTTACAGCTCATTTTATGTATGTTATTACCAAAGATGAAAAAGCCAGTCAGTCACTCAATAGTGTCTGACAGTGAAGTCTAGCAAGTAAACGGGTTTCCTTGCATAATTTGAATATTAGGACACTGCTAACGTTTAAATTCCACAGATAGGGCATACATGACATATTCATAATTCCTGCAAAGTTCTACAGAATTTGATGTTGGCTGCAAAAGGGACATAGTATCTTTAAATCTCTCCAACAACACCCCCTTCAATATGTGTGAAGTTATTCTGCTCTTATGGTGTTGATGGCTTGTTGCTGCCTTATTTCTCTATCGTTATCTTTAACGATGTACATTTATGTAGGCCTACTTAAATGTTCTAGGCATCAGCGCTGATATAACAAAAACAAAAAAAAAAACGTTTATAATGAAGTACAAATGGAAAGAGAGATTGTTTTGACATGCTTTTGAATATGATGTAACAATGCATAATATGATTATTCCGTTGTCAAGCAAAAAACCATTTTAGCGCAATGAGTTTGTTGCACTTATTTGTATTTTGTAATTTTGAATTCACTATCTAAGGAAATACATCTAAACCCGGAATAGTTATTTGTTTGATATAATATACATATATATATATATATATATATATTAGATAGCTTAGACAGATACCGAGATGTGATTGGTCCAGAGCTCGTCACGTGATATTAAGTACGAGGATCCTAATTGTTATATTTTCCTGGCCGGTCACTTTTCGGTGTTATATTAACCAGCTGGTGAAATAAATATTATATTTAATCAATGCATGTCGCCCTCTTGAGGACTGTATGCCACCAATTACACACATTATACCAATATCCGAGGTCCATTTTTTTTATCATTATTTTTTTTTCTCGAATTTTTTTTTCTCCATTGAAATTATTTGTCCACATTTTTTTCCTTCCCCCAAAATGCTAAAAATAAGATTTTTTTTTCTTTTCGAATTTTTTTTCTTCCATTGAAATTATTTTTTCAAAATTTTTTTTTTCCCCAAAAATGCTTTTATTTTATAATTTTTTGTTTTATTAGATATTATTTTTTCTCGAATTATCTCGAAATATTTTGTTTTCAATTTTTTTTTTCTCACTTTGTTTTCTAAAATTTTGTTTGTCCTCAAAAAAAAAATGGAAAAAAATTTCGGGCAAAAAAAAATAGACCACCCCCTAAATTTTCAAACCAAGGCTATCTAATATAACAGATATTCACTAGCAGGGTATATAACATTCTTCGGACCTGAAGGGAGTTATATTTTCCCTCGTGACCATATCTCAGCGCTGCGCGCTTCGGGAAAATATAACCACTTGGAAAAATATAACTCCCTTCAGCGGTCCGAAGAATGTTATATTACACCCCCTGCCAGTCAATATCTGTATAATATATATACATATATACTCTATTATTAATTAATTTTCAAAATATTCTTGTAGGCTGAAGGACGCTTTCCAAGAAGCAGCTGATCATCTCTTATTCGTTGGTGAAGGCGGGTAAGTTTCCTTTACAAATCAGAACAACATTCCTTGTGTTGCTTATACATTTATGTAATTCTGTATTATGGATGTAAAAAGAGTAAATGGGAAAATGTTGCAGTTGTTGAATGTAGGTAGTATGTGATCATGCAATTGATCGACTGGTTAACTGGAATTTAAACAGGCTGCCTCCCGTAGCATAACTTTCATAACTTTGTTTTACATGTGCATATGGAACTGTTTCAGAAAGAAGTACAACCTATTGGAGTCTGTGAAGGACCCCGAGGCCTTCTGCCAAGTCAATGACACCATTGTAAACGCGATCATGCGATCACTATCTCAAGAACCAGGAATGGTGAAGGCACGGGAGATCATAGGCCGGATACACAAGAGAGAACTCTACCAGTGCATTGCGGAACGCCAGCATGCCAACGAAGAGGTATTTGACGTCTTTCAAGTATATTTGATGATTTAAAGGCAGGGTATTTTACCGACATGGCTACCACTGCTGTAATATAGTTCCAATTGTGCCATATCTCAGTGAAGGCGTACATAGAACGATTCCGGTTCCCGTAAATGATCAAGCGCGTCATAAGTTAGTGATGCATTGTGGGACATAGCTGTCGACACACATAGGCGCCGGAAGTGGGGCAGGGGAGGCAGGGGTACTGTTAAAACACACGGAGAAATTGATAAGCACTTTTTTCTTCTTTTTTTCCTTTCTTTTTCCTCTTTCTTCACACTAAACAAAAACAAGAATACAATGAACAGAAGCATGCATTGGACGTGTAGACGGATAGACAGTGACTTGCCTTATAATTATGTTAACAATTACGTAGTACTTTCCTAATTGTATCAGAAGAGAAAAAAAAAACAGGGAAAAGGTGCTCATATATATATATATATATGTATATACACCTATATACATGTACACGTTTATCAATTAAATATGCCCACCTGTACATAGATACCCATACTAGATCTGTTTATACCATAGAGCCTTATAATTCATATTTATGTATATCGTTTTCCTTACTTAGTTGTCATGTAGACCCGCTATATACACCATTACGCATATACTATATCTACTTAATATTCACAGGACACAGATATATTAATTATCGTGTTTCGGCCTATTATGTACTAACGGTTTGTCTTATTTCTACTATTTTATATATAAGCGCATTAAAATGATGGGTGAATAAGAGCACATCAGAAGGTATGTAGTTGTAGTGCTATCTTTTATATTATTGTGTGCTTGTCTAGTAAACCAGACGACGGCGAGCCTGCCGGACCGGGTTACTCCCCGCCAAGATCCAAAGGCCTCTCCAGGGCCTGCTTAATCTCGCGGGGAGCCGCGAAGAGGAAGACAATTTTTGTGTGAATCATAGGCCTACATTTATATGCGTTTGTTGAAAAATTACGAATTCCCAAATTTACAGTCGGGCGAAAAAATATGCTTGTTGAAAAAGTATGTTACAGAGAAAAAGAAAGAAAGAGAGAGAGAAAAAAAATGAGTGACCTGCCAATGTTAATGAGGTATCAATATATGCTCATCTAACTGTAATTAAATACCTAAAACCCCTAAGCTTGGGGCTCTGCCCCCTAAACCCCACCAAGGGCCCAAAGGCGGGCCCCTGGATGCTCATCTGACCGTAATTATATACTTAAAACCCCTGAGCTTCCGGGGGCTCTGCCCCCTGGACCCGAACAAGGGCCCTTAGGCGGGCCCCTGGATGCTCATCTGACCGTAATTCAATATCTAAAACCTCTGAGCTTCCGGGGGCTCTGCCCCCTGGACCCCACCAAGGGCCCTAAGGCAGTCCCTGGATGCTCATCTGACCGTAATTAAATACCTAAAACCTCTGAGCTTAACATTAATATCATTATTATTATTTTTTTATGAATGTTGGTTTGAAAAATATAAAACAAATATATCATGCACTATTTCAAGCCACTAGTGAAATTATGGATTCCTCGGCGACAGAAATAGCACTATTTACTTCGGGGCTACGCCCCTCAGAAAATAGTGCTATTCCTGCCACCTCGATCCATAATTTCCACTAGAGCCTCTCAGTGCATGGTATATTTGTTTATATATATATATATATATATATATATATATATATATATATATATATTATATATATATATATATATATATTTATATATATCACGATAATTCGTGTTCTAATTAAAGATGGGTACAGTGGATCCAGCTGAAATTAAGCGATTGATCGTAACTGATGTTGACGAACTCTCATCACCGTCGCCCTCCTCCTCAAGTGAGATATGGCAAGCTCACAATATCGAAGTCGAGGTAGGCTTATAGTTGTAGCATTTCTGTATGGGAACAGGTACATGTCTTTATTCCGAAGGTTCGTTATTCTAACGAACCGTAATTCCTGAACTGAAATACGGTTCCTGACATAATTTGTTTCTTTAAATTTTGAACGTTCGAAATCTTTTTCTCACATTCGGACTTATGAACCGTATTTCGTTTTCGGTTTTATGAACCTTATTGAATTTTCGGAATTATGGACTTTCGTAAAAATGAACCCTACTTCATTTTCGGAATTCTGAACCTTCAGATAAAGGAACATTCAGAGTAATGCAACAAATAATAGGAATTATGAACCCCCTAATATCGGAAGTTTTTGTTTCGAAATTATGAGCTATCGGAAAAGCGAGAGCCTCCCTCCCCTTACGTGAAAAGGTCAGGTCACTGCATATTTCATAATTTGGTCGGACGCATTCTTGTCCCCAAATAAGTGTTGTTTTTTTTTTAACACTTTTTACTCTTGTGAGAAATTTGCTTTAGCTAAATTGTCGGCAAATTTGGCACGCTACCCCTCCCAATTCAAGTGGTTCTATTGCGACACCCTTAAGTGTTTCAATAATTATATATCAACCTCAAAGAATTTCAGCGACAAAAAATAGTGTACTGCGAGGAAAAAAGCAATATTTAAAACTAGTTTTCTTCTATGAAAACAGTTCCAAACACAATGCTGTGTTGGCTTTAAAAAATCAAAATATGTAACATAAAATTAACAAAAAATATTTTGCTTATCCCGATTATTTTCAAAGATTCTCTTTTTTCTCAATTACTGGTAGGTATCACGCTTTGACTACGGAAGTGGAGGCAGAAACCCTCTCCTCGATATCCCGTTCTACAAGAAATCAAATGATGGTAAATTTTATGCCGAGCTCCTACCAAAAGACAAGGTCAGTGTACTCAGAAATGACCTATGCAAACATATGACCAATGCAGCCTATACAAACCTTTACAAACCTACCGACTATCGACGGGAGGTGTAGTGGTATCGTGTTTCATTCGTTTGACTCTCAATCCAAGGGTTTAGGGTTTGAATCCCAGCCCGGCACTCTTAGAGATACGAAGCCTGCTTTTTTAAAATATCTATTGTACGTACTGGAGGTGTCGTGGTATAGTGGTTCATTCTCTTGACTCTCAAGCCAAGGGTTGAGGGTTCGACTCCTAGCCCGGCACTAACATCCTTTGGCAAGACATTAATGATAATAATAATATTCCGTTCTTGTATAGCGCACATCACATTGTTACGTCCCTTTGCGCTTCCAAAGAGCTTTTGGAAATTATTACCCTAGCTTAAGCACCGGCAGCCGTTATCAGCGCACAGTGCATTTCAAGGAATAATCCTACCAGGTACCCATTTACCTCACCTGGGTCGAGTGTGGCAAATGTAGATTAATGTTTTGCATAAGTGTTGCGGCGGGACTCGAACCGCGGACCTAGTAATACACAGTCCGGTGACATATCCACTCGACCACGACACCTCTACTGTACAAGTGATTAATCCATCTTTGCCACTCTCCACCCAGGTGTTAATGAATACCTGGTAATTGCCTGGGTAATATTGATAGCAGGGCCCTCAGGAAAAAACAGCATTGATGCTGATGAGGCTTTCCTGGCTAAACAAATTCATTATTATTATTATAATTATCATAATTGTTATTATCATATTCATTATTTTTATTATTATTATTATTATTATTATCATAATCATCATTATTATCATTGCTATCCTCCTTATTATTATTATAAATTGTTGTATTATTATTAATATTACTATTATTATTATTGTTATTATCATTTTTATCGTCATCATTCTTATTATCAATGCAATTATGATTATTATCATTGTTATTACTATTGTCATCAGTACTGTTACTAGCATTATTACTATTATTATAATCTCTGAACCTTCGATCTACCAAACTGCCGAATAACTAACCTTCAAAATAAAAAAAAAACATCGACCCGCACTAGCGGTGCCGTGGACCAGTGGATATGTCACCGGACTGTGGATCACAAGGTCCGCGGTTCAAGTCCCACCGCGGCACTAATGTCCTTTGTCAAGACATTGATCTACTTTTGCCATTCTCCACCCAGGTGTTAAATGGGTACCCGGTAGGATGCGAAAGTTAATGTGGTTAGATTAGCAAGTGGCGCTTGTAAAATGGCGACTGGCTGGAATGCTCCCCAGGGAGTGGAAAATGTGCATACATTGTGTGCGAGTAAGCATGAATCCGATGACCGGGGTAATAATATATATATATCTGTAAAGCGCATATAGAGAGCCTGCGGTCCTGAAATGCGCTATATAAGGACGAACTATTATTATTATTACGAATCGCTCTAGAATAAATCTTTCTTTAAGCCTCGTTCAGATATGACGCCCCCGCCCCAAAAAAAAAACCTCAAAAAACAATTTTTTGTTAACGTGTAATTGAGCGGCAAATGCGCGCAACTAAGGTCCCAGGCGTATTCATTTTAATAGCTCTGTGTTATGAAATAAGAAATGTAAAGCGTATGGCGCTTTACGTCATCATAAAACAAACCACCGCGGTTTACCGCTACATCTGCACAACGCTTATGAAGTATGAACCAAGGGATTTCAAAAGTTTGCTCTGCCAAAAAGTTTGTTCATGAGAATGTACTTAGGTCTGATGTTAAGTTTGATAGATTAATCTGCAAACAAATCTCTAGACTAACCAAATTCCCCAATGACAATGCAGTTCATACGAGAACAATGCGACTGCAGCAACCCTTTTCTCTGCTCTCACAAAGACCAGGACAAAGCAAAATAACGACGCCACTAACGTCGAAATAACGCTACTTTGGATTTTCAATCAAATAACCATTTACTATCAAACCTATAAGAATTTCGCAATGAAGAAATTTCTGACTAAAAAAAGATCGGACAAAAATTTATAAACTTCGGACTAAAACAAACAAAAAAAGATAATTTTTGGCAGCCATTATATTAAATCGATGTATCCTTGCACTAAATGGTCTTCAAACAAACCAATGTCCGAGAAGGATTCCATATCAAAGAACCTTAAAATAAAGGTTAGGATACAGCAACCATAGGACCACAAATATACAGACCAATAAAACTGTGGAGCATTTATTCCTCAAAAGTTCCTGATGCAGTTGTTGTTAAATTGTTAAACCATAGACCTGTATAGGCCTATCAAAAAGATTAATAAAATCTTTGCTGGAAGCAGCACTAAGGTTAATAGAATTAAAAATAAGCCTACTGATCTTTGCATCTCTCATCTTTGACCAGCTCCCAGCCGACCTGCCGCATCGACTGCAAGACGTTACCTTCCGCGTCTACACCAAGGTACCCAAATTAGATCGAGAGACAATCAAGAAGGCCAGGTCCAGATGTAAGACCAGGCTTGAAATGATTCATGGGAGGCAGCGCTCCGTCCCAACCACACCTGTCAAGCACCAGGTCACACGCGCCGTTAGCCCTCTTACCAGCCCCAGCTCCGTTTCAGGTAAGTCCTCTCTTCTTCTTTGCAGGGATACCCGATGGTGTCATCCAATGAGCCTGAACAGAGACTGAGAAATGTTCGTGTCCTGTATGTACTGTACAATAGGAAATTGGGCTATGGCCTAAAAACTGGGATCCCTGTTTTATGTCTCGCTCCATCTCTATCACTCCCTGCCCCTGCTTTTCCCCATTCATTCTGTCTGTATCTGTCTCTGTCTATCTTGTTCACCTCTCTCTATCAGTCTCTGTCTCTGTTTACCCGCTCCCACCTATCTCCTCTCTCTCAATATACTGTTCTGGTATAGGTCTCCCTGTTCTAATTTGTCAACCTCTCCCACTCTCGCTATCAGTCTCTGCCTCTTTGTACATCGTCTAATATCTTGTTCTGTTTCTGTTTCTGTCTACGTCTCCTCCCTCACTTTTTTATCCCCATGTTCTCTCTCTCTCCCTCTTTCTCCATACGTCTGTTTCGCCATGTCTATTTTCAGTAAATTCACCTTTCCCTCTTTCTGGGAAATGACCAACTCAATGCGAAGCATTAAATCAAGATTGCCTGAGACTAAATACTGTACGCATGTTGCCTTGTGTCTTAATATATCAAAATGTAAGCAAGCGAAATTTACAAGAAATTTGTCATTACTTTCATTGCGGGTATACTAGATTGGGACACAAAGTTCAAGTAACGAAAGCGATTTGGCATTTTTTCCTTTAGGCATTGTTGTCCTATGGTTTAATCCCATCCTCGTATGGGTGAAGAGCGAGATGTTTAGTTTTCAGGAGAGAATAGTCTACATGTAGATCTCCTAATTTATACATACATGTGTTTATGAAGGAAATTCTGGTGTTGTGCCACCCTCCCAGCAGTTCTACTATAGTGTTGTCATAATTGCCATCATATATATATATATATATATATATATAAAAGTGCGAGAATTCTCAACTCTGACATGACAACGGGTGTTCCAGAAAGTGTAGGCGTGAAGAAAATGGTCTAGGAACGTGAGACGTAGCTGTACTTTACAATTTTATTACGAGCTTTCGGCTTGTGAGGCCTCACAAGCCGAAAGCTCGTAATAAAATTGTAAAGTACAGCTACGTCTCACGTTCCTAGACCATTTTATTCACGCATATATATATATATATATATTCATTTCATTTGTTTATTTAGTTCTGAATACATAATAAAAATCGGTTTACATTAAAACATATATAAAGAAATGTAAACAAGATTTTAAACAGAACTGGCCAAGGCTCCAAGATAAACAAAGCTTGATGCCTTGTGAGCCCTGACAATTATATAAAGCAACAAAACAAAATGAAAAAAAGAAGACACAATTAGGGGGTTCCTGGTGAGGCAGAAGTACAGTAAGGAGAGGAGAAGAATAAAAGATTATGGGACTTATGTCATTAATGCCTACATCAAAAGCTCTGTCTGAAGAATCTCATTCCTATGCTACTACGTAAATGAAACATTATGTAAATATATATGTTTGTTGTTGTACTAAATGACATTTTATTGGAGCTAGCGATTTAAGAGAATGTTCACATTTCTTATTATTGTAATAATAATAATAAAGGTGGCTTCTTATATAGCGCACATGTCCGTCACGTCGTGTCGCTCCTGGCACTGCCCCGATTATTATCCTGACTTTAGCAAGGAGGATATTATGGCGCTCTAGCATTTCAAGGAATGAAAGGAATGAAATTCTTAAACTATTGTCGTCAGTAAATCACATATGTATGTTAATACATGCACAAATTACATTCTGACAACATTTACAACGTTAATGAAAGAGTGTGCATAATGGGGCCATTGCCCGCAGCATATACACATCGTGTTCCTACGTTGGTTTCGGCTAAAAGCAAATGCATGAATGCTTTGTATAAATATTTTAGATAAATTTGAAATATAAGTAGAAAAAAACGAAAAACGGTAGGAAACTATAGGATATTTTGGGGAAAAGTAGGTTTAAAAAAAAAAAGGAGGAGAAAAGAAGTAAGAAAAGTAGAATAGCTTGGAAGCCTGTAATACTACTATTTCTACTAATAATTGTTTTAATCCCTTGAAACAGGTCCGTTTGTCAGTACTGATCGGGACGCAGGTACTCCAAGTCTGATGTCGGCTAAAGTCACACTAAACTCCTCCAAGCGCCATATCACTTTCTGAAAAGCACCCTCAACGAGTATCGAAGTAAAGAGTAGGTTTGATACCCCATGGCAAGGAAACTCGTCTAACATCTCCGATTAATAGACCCTTAACAGGCATTTTATATCTTGCATGGTATTTTACATCCTATTCGAGGATTGATTCTTCCTAGACTTTTAAGCCTAAAAGGAAAAGGATTTCCACTAAACTTTGAAATCCTATCGTACCCTCTGCAGCTCTGCTTCTGACCGGGAATATCGAATTTCCTAGCCGTTAACGTTTCTTATTACCACCAGTGAATTTGATACCGGCCCCTTTTCCTGATATTCCCTGATTTTTGATACCCTAAAAGCTCGGCGCACACTACACAATGTGACTACGATCAGATTTTTGGAATTTTGTCATGGCATTTTATATGATAATTCAACATGTGAAATCTTAATGACCGAGGATCTGAATAGTCATATGATTATAAAATCTATATCTCAAGGGATTTCATGCTTCCTTGGAGGGGGAAAAGCTAAATCGGCTAAGAATCGCCGTGACGTAACACCAATATTTCGATAATCTACGATTTGAAGCCGATTCTGCTTTTATTCTTACTAGAAGAGTTAAATGCACTCAAGTTCCAGTCATTAATATTTTTATCATTCTTTAAAACCTAAATCAGGAAGATAGTGGTTGTTTAGATTTCCATATCTGATACAGCCGCCCTTTCTACGAAAATCGGATCATAGGAGGATGTGCAGTGTGCCCTTTTTACGCGTTTTCGTGTACGCGGATGATGTTACAGGCCCCAAACCTTCACCCCCGCGTAATTTTAAAGGTTTTTTTGTCTGTGTGTGTCCAAAGCACTTTTATGATTTTTGTACTTTTTAAAATTAATGATGAAAAGTTTTTCAAACAAAGACACACATCCACACACTCAGACGAATGCTTCATAGACAATCGCAGAAAAATAGAAACAAAAGTATGGCAAATTGTATGACACTGATTGACTTATGTGTAAAGGTTATTCTTCCAATATCATGTGACATGATATTCACCTTTATGTCGTAAGGGATATAAAAAAGGAGTATAAGCGAGAAATACTATTTATAGGGGAAAAAAGAGATGATTTCTACGCTTATTTAGAATTTGATCATAGGCAGGTCTATAAACGAGAACTTGCAGCTGTCTGTTTACAAAAATCTATTTCAATTATGTAAATGCCGCTGTTGCTTTGCTCATATTAGATGGTTATCAATTTGTTTTCATATACACTGTTATTAGTACTTTATCGGCTTTATGTAAGCCAACATTTGTAGACAGAATATGAAGCAGCAACCTGCCTCCATTGATGTTCAGTAGTTATTTGTACACTCTTCATATTATGTACATAATCCTTGATTGATGTTTCTGAAAATTATGATATAGAGTTATTTGCCATTTTTAGGAATGTTCTGTCTCGATTACTTTTTTTATTATTAAACAGGTTGTTTTTGTAATACTTCTAAAAGCTATATTTTAAATATTTAGCAATGATAGTTGTATTAATATTGATAGTAATAGTAATAGAACTATTGATAGTAATAATCTGTCATGTGTAGCTGTTTTTAAAGATTATTTCTAAATGGAAATTTACTTCATTTATACATTCTGTTTATTTTATTTTATATCTTTAAAAGCTGTTTTAAATCATTCTCGACTAATGCTTGCATGAGTGATAAAATTTTGATATTTATTGGGCAATATTGTTTGATATATCCTGTTTTTTCCCCTTGTATATTTCTGAATCATAATATATTTTAAAACATTATCTCAAGATTGGGCACATAAAGGAACAAGATGGATGTGAATGCGTCCCCCACATACATCCGAATGTATGTTTATTTATTGGTTTGAGTTGCTTTAGTACTTTTCAAGTTATCGCGGTAACAACATATATTTTCTGGCAGTTATCAACACTTGTATTACTCTTTGGCCTTTGACAAGTTAGGGTAAAATCCGCTCAACGTGTACAACGAAAAGTGGGACGGACGTACAGCCGCATGGACAAACGGCACCATTTGCCATGGCGGAGGCATAAGCATACCCTAATGGCATTTCTTCTATTAGCTTATTTGTTTATTTTTTCAGACATATTTTAAAGTAATTTGTTAATACTTTCCTCACTAAAAGATGTATATTTAGTTCAGTGGCGTATCCAATATAGGGTGGCCCCCTCTCCCATTTGCAGGCCAAGACAAATAATATAAACAATTTCAACAGTTTGCACAGGGTCCATGCCACACAAGCAGTCAAAGTATACCCCCCTGATTATCGACATCCGAATACACTACTATACACAGGGTAAACTCATTATAACAAGGACGTTGTGACCATGAAAATTACCATGAAAATGATATCTTGATATATTAAACAGGGTAAAAAAAAAAGAATATATAGAAATGGCTCCTGCTGCGATTGCCCGCTCTACCCAGGATATGCTCTATATTCAATTGAATTTAAAAAAAAGAGCCATTCGTACTAATGTACTTGGTTATAATGCAATATAAGTTACTTGTGGAGTTATAACAATGTAATAATACTCAATATGCTTTAACAATTTTTGCCTAAATTCAAGCTATTTTTTTGTTGTTTACAGACTAGTATCCTTGATTCTGGTTATGGATTGTATGAGCTTATTTCGTCTTTCAAGTCGTAGAAACACATCTCTTGCGCATGAGAATTTCATTGATGCTAGAACGATTTTGGAATAATAAGGCTCTGACTGTAAGGAACTAATATATCTTCCAATTCACTTTTGATGCCAGTCAGTTAGCAGCAAGAGTAATATCTATTCATGACGTCTACATGTATTTGTGCATTGGCTTGCCTTTATGCTGGAAATAGGGAAACGTAAATATAGGAGACTAGGTGGGATCAAAAGTTTGTTTGTGTGTCTGATTTTATTTCTGCATTTTCCAACATAATAAAAGGTAATATAAAAACTAAGTTAAATGGTTTGAAGATTATTTGTGTAAACGATATAAAACAATATAAAGAAAAATTGTCTTTGAAATTGAATATAGCAAGTGGTGCTCCTCAAGGTTCCGTTCTTTGACCAACATTATTTTTTACTATATATAAATGACTTACCCAACTCCACAAACTTTTTCAATGTCAGATTATTTGCTGATGACTTGAATCTATTTCATACTTTTAATACTGGACAAAAAGAAACCGATTTAGAAATTGTAAGTGAAAATGTAATGAAGGTGCAGGAATGGTGTAATGCAAATGAAGTCACAATTACCCTACAGAAAACAAGCTATATGATTATGAAATCCAGAGGTAGATCAATAGACCAAAAAAAAAAGAATCTGTGAGAATATTAAGATCAGATATTAGAGAGGTATCCGATGTATCATTTGTAGGGATTGAAATTGATTGTCACCTTTCATGGAAAGAACATATTCAGACAATAAACTAATGCATACGGAAGAAAGTAGGCATTCTGTTTAAAGGGAGACATTTTGTTCCGCAGAATATAATTGTGTTATCATATCAGGCTTTTATACAGCCTCACCTCTGTTATGGAGTAGAAGTATGGGGGAGCACTTAATAAAGTAATCTAAATTGTATATATTTAAGTAAAAAAATGGCAATGAGAGCAATTACATTCAGTCCACTTAGAACAGACCTCTTTTTCAAAGTCTAGAAATATTAAATGTTGTAAAACTTCATGAACTTCTTGTATCAACATGTATGTATAATTTGGTAAAAGGCGTATCACCACACTCTTTAGTCGATGATTGTCAGATGATACAGCGCAGATATGCAACAAGGAGAAAAGAAAGTGGCTCACTCTATCAACCAAATGTAAGACAACGCAAGGACAATTTTGTATTTCGTTTGTTGGAACAAAGCTGTGGAATGATCTCCCAGATGAAATTAGATTAAAAACATTGAGGTTATCTTTTTGGAGACATCTTTCCACCTACCTTCTATGTAAATGACGTGGGCTCAACCCTGGCCACCCCTCCCCCTTTCGTTTTTACTTTTATATTGTCTTCTTTCTATATAGGTATACACTTGCTTCTTAACGATTATAGTTGCCCTTAAGCTTTTACAGGATTTGTGCATCTTCGCACATCTGTATCATTTTTTATTTTTATTAAAACATCCTTTACATTTTATGAACAGTGATGATTATATTTGTTAAAAGATTTGTTATCTTTCATTATAATGCTTTAGCACTTAAATTTGTTTTGTTTTTCGTTCTTTTATTTAAAAAAGTTAAATGATAATGTATTATTATTTTTGTATAGATTATATGTAAATGCAAAACAAACAAGTCTTACATTCACTTGTATTAACAAATTAATAAAAACAATCTTGCCAAAGATTGGAACTAGGCTCGCCTAGCACTTGTGCTCACTTCTAGTTCCCATTAACAAGTTCACCTTAATATTAGTAATACACATATTTACTTGTATATCTTTTGTACATTTAATAGTATGCAGATCTATGTCTAAATTTCGTTTAAAGACCATTACTGTTCAATCAATATTACTCTTCTGTTATGTATACATGTGTCAGTATTCTTTGCATTGTATGATTGTTCATATGTTCTGTCATTATTGTGATGTGTTGTTGTTAATAAATTCAAATTCAAATTCGATTCAAAATAAAGTTCATATATATCATTAACAAAAGTTAGAATACATATATAAATAATCATATCATAATATAATTCATTAAAATAATTATACCTTTAAAAAATAACAATTGACAAATTTTTTCA
>CP137671.1:26298557-26351565 GCA_037976565.1 Mesocentrotus franciscanus
AAAATATATTGTGTCTTGAGTGAAGCCTAAACTGAGTTCCTACTGTAGCCTGGGCTGCGTTCTTAGTCTTCTAACTCAGATCTCTCTTCACTTCATTTCATTATCGCAGTCTGTTCTTATATCTTCTGGGTTTAACATATCCCCATTTTATGTGAATCATGCATTATGTTGCATATTAATGACTGAAGAAAGCAAGTTTTAAATTTTAAATTAAAAAGATCTAAGCATACATGAAAGTCAAAGGGCTGGCTCAAGAGATAGACAGAAGAAAAAAAAAAAGGAAGGGGGTGTGGGGGAATTGGACTCAAACTCATGAGATTTCACAAGAAGACTTTATGAAAGCAGGTCGTATATATTATAATAAATATACATGTAGTTGTGCTTTGAATCATCTTCACATGAAAAGAACTATGGGTAAGTAAATGTTTGAAGAAAGAAAAAATTGCATGTACCTGCTACTGCTACTTGAAGCTAACCCTCATTGCTGAGAAACAAGCCTTGAAGTACTGTTACTGTCATATTGCTCGAAAGGAGACTGTAGTTTGGGTAAGAGCAAAAGTTACAATTAAATTTACACATGTAAAGTTCCAAAAAATCAAAGGAATAATTAAACATGCTTTAGTATACAATATATACAGTCAAACCGGTCTATAGCGACCGCCCAGAAACACAAAAGTGGTCTTTGTAGACAGGTGGGTGGTCTTTGTACACAGGTTCCTTTAGTACATGTTTCAATGAGAAACCATTTTCAAGGAAACAAAAGTGTGGTCTTTGCAGACAGGTGGTCTCTGTAGACAGGTGGTCACTAAAGCAGGTTTGACTGTATATATATATATAATGTATGAACAAGTTTAAAGATTCAAGTTTTATTGTCCATAATAATACATACATTTGCTTCGCTTCATAATATATAACATAGGCTTAACATGATATTATTTGATGAGAGCCAGAAGGGTGTTAACTTAATGTTGAACAAGAATAAGTCAACACCATTCCAGCTCTCAACAGACAGTACATGCACATAGCACAAATTTTACTCTGGGTGACATCATGAATGCATATTTAAACAGAAATAGCAAACTGACATAATAACAATACTGCAACTTCCTCTGATCAAAAGAGGAAGAGAGAGGTAACTACATGTATAGTGAATGAGAGAAAGAAAGGGAAAAAGAAAAGAGAAAAAAGAGGGACAACAAGGTAGAAAGAGAGACGATATAATCAGGACAAGACATGTACATTTCTACTCATCTGCATAATAATATACAATACAAACACTTCAGATCATAGCTATCCAGTATACATGTAGGTACATTTACAATTCCACACAACATGTAATTCACTGAAATATGGTTCAACATATTTTCAACCACAGAGAATCATGACCCTGATATGATGTAAGTTTCATTTATATATTATAGCTTTTCACGCAAGAGATTCCTTGTATATATTGTATATAAAGGCATTTCTTCATTAGTTTACTATGTTTTCAGCATTGACATGTCATGATTGTAATTTTCATGTGTTTTCACTTATATTTAGGTATGAAATACATTTTTGGACAAATCAAAACAGGGAATATTTCATGTATGGGGAGTCTAAAAAATGCAACACTGTAGATTTTGATCGCAACGTCTTCATAATTATTTTACAGTTCTCACTGAAATTTGGTATGTAATGTTTTAGTGATATCCCCTAAAATCTCTGTGAATTTCACAAAGATCAAGCTATTATAATAAAAAGTTATGATCATGTTTGTAATATGAAGCACTTTTCAAATGTTACAAATTTACATTTACAATTATTAAGGTAATTTTAATGTCGTTAATATCTCTTTTATGAGAAATAATGGCCATATTTAAAACTTTTAAAGGTACATGTGGAGAAACTTAAAGGCATGTTTAATACAGTAATTTTCATACAAGTAAGAGCTGAGAATGGATCATATCAAATCAATGTTTGGTAGTTGTTGCTGAACTTAAAATAAATATTTGAAGAGCTGAATAAGTATGTTACTTTCTTTTAAATCAATGATGGTTTCGTTTCAAGAAATAAAGAGTGACTTAAATCAAAAGTTGTTTTTGTGAAATGCAGAACCCACAGTTTTCTCGTGCACTGATGCCATGCAACATGCTACAGTGTATCTTTGTAACATTTACAATATGATACGTCTAGAAAAACACAATCCTAAGATTCCTAACTTTGTAGGTTAGTATTGATCCTTGTACAATTCAAAAATGGTAATTTAGAAAATACTAAGACAGCACTGCCAACGAATTGAACGAAATGAATGGATGAGTACTGTTTAAAATGTTTCCAATCAGAATCTTGTTGCATATTCTGTTTAGACACCCTGTAGAAACAAAAAATCTTTTAGTGCAAGTTATGATTATTATTTGGCTTGACATGGCAACTAAAGAAACTATAGTACTGCTAGGGACAGTCAGATTTTCTGCAAATTTAGTCTCAAAGTTACTATTCAGTGCGTACATTAAATAAACAAGGGTAACGCTCTCGGTCTCGCCTGCATTGCACAATTCGATATGATGAAAAATTGAGGTTAGGACATTATTTATAGCAGGCGCCCCAAAATGAAATCCTCTGAATATAATCAGCATTTTGAAGTGAATATTGACTAAGAATCATCAAAAGAATTCTTTACAATTATTTGCACCAAGATAGATAACTTTCATGAAATTTGAACAAATAACAAAAATTGATTAATTCATTGTGAAAAACATAATCCAAGTCTACTGACCTAAAATGACCTTTGACGTTGACTTTGCGAACTGGAATTTGTGTCATATGATTTGTGATATATAACCCTTGGGTATAAGTTTCATGGAATTTGAACAAACACTTTTGAAATTATGCTAAAATTCAAAAATTCAAAAACTTAACCTCAGGTTAAGTTTTTGATGATCTACAACATAGTCTAAGTTTGTTGACCTGAAATGACCTTGACTTTGTGACCTGAAATTTTCCTCGCATGATAGGGAATACTTGATAACTTTATAGTCAAGTTTCCTTGAATAAGAACAGATACTTTCAAAATTAAATTAACAATTCAAAAAACTAATCTCAGGTTAAGTTTTTGATGTTGGCGTCGCCGCCCATAACCGGAAGCGGCGCCTACAGTCTCGCTTTTTGCTCAGCAGGCGAGACAAAAAGTATCAGTTCCCAACTTTGGTAGATCCCAATTAAAAATTCATAACCAATATGACTTTGAAATGTATTTAATGATAAAGAGTAACTTTTTTTCCTGTCAAATGATACCCTATTCATAATATTTTGCCATGGGTGACTGAGCACCAGGGTCTTTAAAAGTGTTGTCAAAATCGCCTTGTACCAAGTTTTGGCTGATGGAGCGAATGTGGGTCAGGCCATATTTCTTGGGTCTTAAATCCTGTTAAAGTTAAATTTTGCCTCGTGATTTGGTGCTTCATTGTTTAAAATGATGCAATGTATCTAGGCTTTCCCAGAATCTTGTTTCAATCCATAGGATAACCTTTTATTATTTTGAACAGCCTACTAACTTCTTGTCAAATATGTACAAGTTTTCTCTGCTCACTTGTCCGCTGCCCTATTTCACATGTAAGGAGCATACTGTAAGGTGTTTATCTGGAATACCAGTTTCATAAGCTTTGAAAACTCAAAGGTTACGAAACCCAAATGCAAGAAGAACACATATGATGATAAGTATCAAAGAAATTGACAGTAGACTTTCATTTTAAAAGATAACATTCCAAATAAACTTTATCCATTTTGTATCACTCAGTGAGAAGAATTACCTGAAACAAGAGCTGCGAATATCATAAATTTTGCTTGTAATAAGCATTTCTTTGTGTTTGGTTTGATATCGACACCATTTCTTTTCAACTGCCTAATAGTCAATGTAAATACATGTAAATGAGTAATTGTGTCTGGAATGAGATAACACTATCATAATGGCTTTTGATCCACATTCAATGCTTCAGTCCATATTTGGTACAAGAGGAATTTGACAAAACGGTACTTTTGAAAAGCCTGCTGCTCAGTCATCCGTGGCAGCACAATTATGAATATGGTAATATTAGACAGCGTATAAGTTACCCTTTACCATGATATATGATTCAAGCCAGGTCACATAGGTTACAACTTTCTAACTATAAGTTACCAAAGTTGGGTACACTTGTTTTTGATACGCACTGTAGAGGTTGTTGCAATCCACAGCAGTCATTGATTTGCACAGAGGGGTGGGGAAAACAAATTACCACCCCCTAACCCTCTTTAACTTTTTTAAAGACTAAAACCAATGAGCGGCTCTACATAATATACCAAACAGAATGGAAATCATACTAGAGTTAAAGAATAACTTTTATATGGACTGGTGTGCATAAGCATAACTTTGACATAGACACACACAAACAAAAATCCAATAACTTTTAAAAGGAAGACCAACTATTAATGATTGTGTAGGAGAGTGCATATACATGTATGCATGTACTGTACATGTAGGCAGAAGGGAATATCTTTATCACATAGAGCAACAGAGTGGAAATGGGAACAAAATAGACAAATGATTTATTCAAAGGAGAAAATTATGCAAAGAATATCTTTGTACAGGGAATAAATAAAATATATCTACAACAAAAAAAAAACAACAAACACAAAGAAAGGAAATCAGATGAATATTGTTGGAGAAGAACATTATATTAAACAGTAAATTCAGAGAAAATATCTATATATTAATGTGAATGTTAAAGTGCTATATGTCTTTTCTCTCTATATACTCGTTTTATGTTGTATGTATCATGTCACATGTACATTTTATTTATTTTCTCTGTGAATAATGCATGTAAACGCAACAACTTTCCTTTTGGACCAATAAATTTGAATTGAATTGAATTGAATTATCTTTGATGCAAATTATGCTTCAGTTTCCTTTATTTGTATACAAATTCAGACAAATTGCAAAATATTTTGGTAATGGGAAGATAACTGACCATGGTTACTTAATCTTGGGTAATTAATACTAGTATTCAGTGGTTTGGATCCTCAGGGAGAAGTGTATTATAAATCAAATTATATTTATTATTTTAGCTTTACCAAATCTATAGAACATAATGGAAATTGAATGGAAAAACTGTATTTTCCAATCAATAACATGACTCATCTGTAAATATGTGAACATGTAGGGTCCTATTACATGTATATTAAAGATATGTAATAAATCGTTTTTAAAATGGCATAAGAATAAGGAGAGGGAGAAAGTGGATTTTATTTCAAGTGCAACATGGATGCTTCACAATATACCATTGCTCATTCTGTCAATAGGCCTAATGGACTAAAACATTAACAAACATACTAGAAAATAATATTTTCTTTTCATGATTTGTCACAAGGTTTGGAAAACAAAAGTTGTTCAGTTTTCTATTAGAGGGATATCAGATGGATATAAAACAGGGTGACGATGTTAATGCAGAGTTGATAGTGAAGGGCAGATTAGGAAAGAGAAAGGAAGACACTTTAATAGTAAAAACATGTAGTACGTAAAGGACTTTTGGTCCTCTTATACAGAACATGTAGCTTGAAAAGTCGAAGAAACTGTGCGGCAAATGTGATTTCTAGACCATTCTAGATGCATTTGACTGAAATAAGTCAACTTCTGCAAAAAATTACTATCATGATAGCAGAAGTGGATCAATAACTGCTTTTCAAACATCATAAATTTCTTATACTACTGTTACAAATTTTCCAAACAGTGTTCATTCACATGTTAAAGGTACTATGTCCCATTTGCAGGCAAAAAAATGAAAAGCTTAAATTCAAGGGCATTTGTAAGACACTGTACTAATTTAGAACTTCCCTAAAAACGAAAGGGCTTGAAAATGGCTTTTAGTGGGAAAATAACAAACATTAGTTTTCAAATCGACTTAAGTGATTGCAATCACCAAAGTAATAATCTGATTTTCAGACCCTTTTACCTAATGGTTGTACATGTACGTCTGCACAAAGATTCAATCAGTTTAATTTTGGCCATTACAAGTAGTGGGTTATTGATATAGAAAATGCTCATGTACACCCTGTACCTGTTACAGCTCATTTTAGGTAAGTTATTACCAAAGAAAAAAAGATGCCAGTCAATCACTCAATAGTGTATGACAGTAAAGTCTAGAAGGTAAACAGGTTTCCTTGCATAATTTGAATATTAGGACACTGCTAATGTTTACATTTCACAGATAGGACATACATGACATATTCATGCAAATTTCTACAGAATTTGATGTTGGCCGCAAAAGGACAGACATGTAGTATTTTTAAAGCCTAAGTCCACTCCAAAAATAACTTACTTTCAATAGAAGCAGAACAATCAAACAAACCAATCAAAAAAAGTTTGAGCAAAATCAGATAACTAATAAGAAAGTTATGAATTTTTGAAAAAGTATGTAAAACTGGAACAATGGAAATCACTACACAAATTGCCAATTTGGTTATCAGTTTGTGACGTCATCACTGGTCATGTCCTCACTATTTATCAATTGCTTTATATAGTTTAATCCCATTCATTTCCCTTTAAAAAAAAAAAACTCTTTATTAGTGCATCCACACAAAAACATATTACAATCAATCTAACTTGGATGCTGGTGTGAAGAAATAAGATTCTTAGGGAGAAAATAGGAAATTTATATTATCAATATAAAGAAAATAATTAGTGGATAGTGAGGACCTGACGTCACAGACTCATGAGTGAGTTGCCAATTTGTCTAGTGATTTTCAAAGTTTTTGATGTCATTACAAATTCATAACTTTCTTATTAGTTATCCGATAGCGCTCAAACTTTTTTTGATTGGTTTGTCTGATTTTCTGCTTCTATTGAAAGTAAGTTATTTTTGGAGTGGACTTGGGCTTTAAGGGTGGTCCACAAACAAATATTCAAACTTTTAATTTGAAATGTGGAAGAAGTATGAACTTATACTTGCAAAGCACAAAGTCCCTTGCAGCTGGGCTCAGGGCTTGCTTAAGGGCTTTAATGTTCCTAGATATTCTAGTGCAATATGTGCCATCTATTGAAGCACTTTCTAACAAGTTTTATGACTATTATGTCATAAATAATTCTTAGTTGAGAAGGACTATTAATCTAATGCTGATTTTCATACTGATACAATCAAAATTCAAACCTATTGTTATTACATGGTATACACCCCTTGTGGATCACGCTTAGGTTTATATGTACATGTACATACATGTACATGTACTTACAGTGTGTATCATGCTCTTTCTCAATCAAACTGATGACAAGATGGACTTTGACTACCATTCTGGCTTTGAAGCCAACACTTCAATTTGTTGGATCAAGAAACTCATTGGTTGGATGAATATCTTTGACAGTTCTATTCAATCATTCTGAAAATTGCAATTTTCCTTCTACAGCAGATTTATTTCCAAAGTCATTTACCGGTACATTTCATTTATTTGCTGACAGATAATTGCAGTCACTTTTGCAATCAATTAGTTACTCTATCCAGTTATATCATATGATCTCCCTTTCTCACTCTTTATCTCTCTCTCTTTGCAGCTGCAAGTTCCAGGTTCTGTTTTAAGTTCATGCAACTTACAGGAATACATGGGTGTCATTGACAATAGGGTAAAGGAGGGTACTTTTGACAGACTTTGTTTCAAATCGGCATCCCAAATATATAGCTACAGATACTGGGTAATAAAGTGTACATGTACATGTAAATGTAGCTGCACAAATCTAGAGTCTGTTTATCATGCATTTTATAGATTTGGAGCAAATAATTTAGAACATAAATCGGTTCTACAAAAATTAAAACTTGGGATGAAAAATAGGAAATCTGAAAATGATTTACTTTTCATTTATAATTTCAAAGCGTAGCCAGTCGAATGGGAGGAAATAAATGCCAATATACCTCTTACATGTAGTGAGAAATAATTTGTTGTGATAGCTGATATTAATAATAACAATAATAATAAGATATTTCTATACCACAAATTGCAAAATGCCTCTAAGCGGTTTAGAAAGAAAATAGTTGAGAAGTTAAGGAAACAGAATTTGCATTACAAATTACATCAAATCAATTAACATTAAAACTTTGCAAATGAAAATAATACATGTCCATAATTACAAATCGCTTACAACCAAAATACAAATAGTTCAAAAATTAATAGTATCCTATGTTAATCTACACAAAATATAAAAGGCAAAAGATTAGAGGGCTATTCAAGAACAAGATTTAAAGAGATGTGTTTTTAGCATTGTTTTAAATGTATTTAAAGAACTGGCATTGCGAAATTGAAGGGGGAGATTGTTCCAAAGAAATGTAGCTGCAAAAAGAAAGAATGACCATATTGTTTATAAGAAATAGTGTGAGACCGAGAGAGGAGAGATTGAGAAGCAGATCGCAAAGTCCGGACAGGAGTGTATCGAGGAAGGAGTTCAGAAAGATATGAAGGAGCGAAACCATGATAAGTCTTGAAAGTAGCATTGTTTTAATTGGTTGCTTTAAAAGCAGATATAACGCATCTACTTTAATACTAGCTAAAAGACATGTACATTAAAATGCAAATTTTCACCACACTTAAATTGACTTGCCTTGTCCCAGACTTCAAAATCCCTGTCTACAGTATCTCTCTCAGTCTGTTTACTTCTCTCCCTTTATTTCTATCTTGGCTAGGATGTAGAACTTTGCTTGAGTCTTTCCCATTCCACCATATTACTATTCTTGTAACCCCTCCAGATGATTTCCAGGTAAATTTGCAAGGGTTTCACTATCCCCACCTCCAACTTCACTTTATAAAGAAAGTTTGATAGTAAAAAATTTGAAAGAAATAGTATTCATATTATTTGAATAGTTCGCAACTGGTCGCAAAATAGAGATTACTAGGTCAGTAGCACGATCAGAGACTTGATGCGGTGCTCATCATACATTTGAAAAAATCTTGGACTTGCATTTAAACCATAACATTTTGTAAACCGTTGTATCAAAATGAAGAGCAAGTCCATATATATGCAAATTATCAAATTTTTGGTTAAATTTTGGAATTATTTTAAAGTGATTTGTACGAGAAGAAAAAAAGAGGCTATAGTACTAGTACTAGTTACTAGCTAACGCCAGTAGGTAAGGTTCGTTGGGTGTGGGTACTAGTTGTGATTATGAACAAATTTGAATTTTTGTTTTATATCTCTTGATAGGGTATATACTGTATGGATGTCAATTAAGGCTACGTGATAACAATGTCATACTATCAGTAGGGGTGCTGGTCCGAGAATAAGGATCGTCCGCACAAACGAGGATCGTCTTCGAACGCAGACAGACGCGTTGGGAAAAAAAGGATCGTCCACATTTTCGCTGATGTTTCTGATTTCGATCCGTGCTTGGTGATGCGAAAAACAGGTTCTGCAATGATTTTCTTGATGCATTTTACATTGACTTTGTACAGAGACTTTCACGTTATGACCGATAAATCCTCGGAAGACGGACATAAAAGTAGACGGTGAACGCCAGGGCGCGAATCGGAAACCTGAAACCCGAAACCGCAGTGCGCCGAAGAAAAAACAACGATCCTTTATTTTTTAGGACGCATTTTGTCCGTGTATACAAGGATACCTCGTTTATGTGGACGATCCTCATTCTCTGACCAGCGCCCTACTGATTGTATTTATAACCTAGATCTACATCTACATCGATCCTAGCCATGCAGCTACCATTGCATTGACTCGAGGATGACAGCTATATTGTACATTAAGAAATTTGATTTCGACGTCATATGTAACCTTCAAGGACGTCAATCCGATATAGGGGACATCATATCAAATGTCCCCACCCCCATGTTTTGTCAGAAAAGGAGACCACCAGGAACAACTAAAAACACATTTTAAACATTAGTGCTCCTCCCCCTTCCCCGGCCCTCACCCTTATTCACCTGCTGGCTGATTCGATTTTGATTTGAGGCTAAATATTTTCTCACAAATTGCCCCCCAATGCTCAAGCTCGGATCGATGCCCTTGGCAAGCTTACATAAACTTAGGTCCACGCCTAAAACGCAATCATTAGCGTCACGGTTTATCGATATTTTTATCGTATTCCACTCCACCCTGCAGGGCAAAACCAGGCCTGGCCATGGCCAGGGACATGGTCATGGTTGATGGTTCGTGATCCACCTCAGACCATAGGCATCGGCGCATCCCTGCCGGTATGCCGCGAGCTCCGGCAGTGCTATCATTTTCATTTGAATGCGAAGCAAGTTAGATTTTTAAAAAAAGGATGATTCTAAGACGCTGATACTGTAGTAGAACCTACCTTAATCAGATGGCTGAGCACATAATAGAGAGCTATGTTGATGTCTCCGCATACTACTGCAATGTTAAGGGAAACCTAGCTTCGTGTGGTCTAGTTGTTTCAGTCTGGCAACCGTGTTCGTGAACGAGAAGAAAGATGCACACAGCTAGCTAGCTGGATGGAGACCTGGATGGAGCTCGATTGTCGGCCGGCCGGCCGGCGGTCAGATGCGAGCTTCCAGCGTACGTGGATGCGCCCGATTCAGAGCGAGTGCCAGTTTCTCGAAACTGTCATAAATCTAAGTTCGTGGACATTATATAGAAATGCGTGTTAGTTCTATAACACACGTTTCAATAGGATATCTACAAAGTTAGACTTAATGACGGTTTCGAGAAACCACCCCAGATGTTCGGTGTCAATTTCGGAACCGTCGGATCCAGTGGATTCCTGGGAGGCGCACGCCCCTTTTTTTCCGAAAAAAAAGGATTGAAATATTCACATAATGTTTACGCATTCGGATATGCCTCAGAATCTACAAAAAGGCATCATATTTTCCGGGGCCCGCCTCCACGTAAAGGCTTCCTGCTTGCAATTTCGTACATTTCAAGCTGCCTCCCCTCCCCTCTAGTAAAATCTTGGATCTGCCCCTGGTTGTATCACGGTATGGCAAAGGTAACCTGGCGCTACAGTCGTTCGTAGCAAACAAATATTACTGGGCGGTGTTGTCTGGTTAACGAGTCTAACCGCAAAACGTAGGCATAACTACGCCTCAATAGTATATAGAACGCTTCATACCCCATGGTACATGTGTTGTAACCGCGTCTTATGCACATGGTATCATTTTTACCACATTTGACGATGAGCATTGATGTCGCAGTTTGTATCGGGTGAAAAGGAGGTAGTGCTTCAGTATCCTTTTGTATTCTTCGTTACAAGATACCTTAACTAGAAGAAGAAAAAAACATTGAAGTATGACGGAGTGACGTGGCCGAGTGGTTTAAGGCGCTTGAATGGAGGGCTCGAATCCCGACACGCACTAATATCCTTTGGCAAGATATTAACCTGCACTTGCAATTAATTGAAGCAAATCGAATTATATGATAATAATATAGGGCAAAAGGAGATCCGTCCAAATAAAGGTGCTGTCGAAATATCTGGATTTAAATTACTTGAAGTAGATAAGGCATCTTCTGTAAGACTACAAATTGATAAGCATCTCACATGGATTGAAGATATAAAAATGGTAAATCGAAATATTTGTTCAAAAGTTAGAATTTTGTCCAGGATACGGCATTATGTCCCACAGAGCATTATAGTGCTATTATACAAAGCGTTAATCCAGCCACATATTTTGTATGGAATTTAGGTATGGGGAACCACATACAAAACCAACTTGAATTGTATTTACCTTACCCAGAAAATGGCGATGGGAGCGATATCCTTTAGCCCAAGAGGTACCCATGCGGAACCCCTGTTCCAAAACATTAAAAAAAAATAGTTACAACCTTCTTTTGTCTCAACCTTCATCTATGACAGATATGGCACAAGGGGCAAAGAACATAGACAACTATATCTGCCTAAATGCAAAACCACACAAGGTCAATTTTCAATATCGTTTATGGGCGTGAAAATATGAAATAGTATACCATGTGATTTAAGAGCAGTAAGATCTAAAAAATGATTTTCGGAAAGGGTTAACGAAACATCTAAATACTTTGAGTTAAACAAATGTTAAGACTTCTTAAAATTCCAAAAAAGAAATTTCAGATTAGAGAATTTCTAAAAAGATCATCACATTACATAATGATGTATTTTTTATTTATATTTTGTTCTGATACGGAAGTCGACATACATTTGACTAATTGACTTACATGTATATACTAAGTAATGAATATTTCTAAATGACTATTCTATTTCCTTGTTTACTTTCACGATATAGTTTATGTAACATGTATATATATATACATATATATGTAATATAGTATAGTAAAACATAGTTTTGTTTTAATTCTTGCCAAAGAAAGGGAACCAGACTCGACTAGCACTTGTGCTAATTTCTGGTACCCCGTTTAACAACAAAAGTGTACACATAATCTTTTATTTCATTTGTATATAACATACTATGTAAAACAATGTTTATCTTATTCATGTGTAATGTTATTTATCTTGTGTTATCTTGTGTTATATTGTTATATTTTATGTAATCATGCTTTATACATTATGTTTTGCTTGTTATTATTCTTGTTGTTAATAAACTCAAACTCAACTCAACTCAACTTGCTACTCTCCACCCAGGTGTTGAATGGGTAACCGGTAGGATGCGTAGTATTGGAGCGTCAAGTAACGCCTGGCTGGAATGCACCCCAGGGAGAGGTGATTGTGCGGGCAAGTATTGAATCCAATGACCAGGGTAATAGTCTATCTGTAAAGCGCTTAGAGACATTGTAGATGTATTAAAAGGATTGGGTATCTTTGTCTCAGATTCTAAACAAACTCCTGGATTTAGCTCATGCTGCAATCATAATTATAAACCTTTAGGTCAGTCAGGAATCTCATGCATCTCAGATTTGGCATTGTTAAACAATGCCTTTACGCGCTACTTAAAAGCGGAATATTATTATTATTACTTGTTTTTTTATATTTAATCTTATACAGTGTATAGTAATATCAGTCATTTTACATCATATTTTTTCACAACATTCTCAGACAAACATCACATTGCCACTTATTATAGGACAAGCCTAATTGAGGAAATATTTTCAAATTCATTTTCCTATCATCATTGTCGTGGGTTCTTGTATAGCGCTCATGTCTCTCAACATCATCAATACTAGATAATGAATTACTGATTAGTCAAAAATAATCAATGTGCTAATTTCCTCATGACCGATTTAGATGAAATGAATCGTAGATGACGATTATGTCCCAGTGATATTATATAAAGGAAATACCTGTATCATGCAATGTATTTCAGGAACTCCGTTTAAAACTGTCCTTTTCTGCCTTTTCTTTCATTATAATTATGTTTATACTCTGATTTAGTCCACCCTGATATTAAGTTGATTTAATGGAAGAAGAAAAATGAGAGAAACAAGTCAGTGAACATTTTTTTTAAAGCCGATTATAAACAAGAAAGTTATGAATCTTTGAAGGTGCGATCAGTCTAACACAAATTGGCAACTCTGTGACGTATCTTTGCCACTTTTGCAACCGAAGTAACTGGGATTTTCAAGCAATAAAGGGAACTGGAATTTTATCCTATTTTGTGAATAAATTCTTGGTCCTTTTCATAAATTGTTTTCAAGATAGTATCCAATATTAATTATTAGGTAAAGTGGAGATGATTGAATTCAGCCTAGATTGAAAGCACACACCAAAATGTTCAAAACAAACTGACCATGCTGATTATCGTTTTGAGCATCATATTAAAGGGGATCGAGCTCTTTGTTTTTCCTTGTTTCCCACTTTCCATGAACCTGTAGGAACGAAGTTGATAAAATAATAATTCAATTGTATATTAGTTTTTGCCATACTGAAAATTGCTATCATACAGGAACCAACCGCAACACCCAAAAGAGCGAACAGAAACTGATTCCTCGTGAAACATTCCCCTCTATTATTGCATTAGAATAGTCCACCTGGAATACACGTAATTCCGGTTAAAGGTCCATGGAGCGACAACGTCGTCTGCTTGGGATCATTAAAAAAAAATTCCAACCTTAGTAGACAATAATGTATAAGAAAGCAGAGAAATAAGAGAAGCAGACTGGTGATATTTTGAATGAAATTGGACTAAAAATGAGAAAGTTATGACTTTTTGGATGTTGTAATCAAATTGGCTGAATCTGTAATACTGTGACGTACACAAATGTAGTGCCGGATAACTACCCTATCCGTTTCAACACACAAATTGACTGAAATAACTTTTTTTTTCAAATTCAATGACACATCGGGTCTTTTTTGGGTGGAGGACCTAAAATAATATGTTATCCATAATATATTTGAAAAGTGAGAGAGCAATGAGGAGAAAAACAGAATTAAATTATATTTGTTTGCACGACAAACGGGAAAGATGATGATCATTACATCACAAACCACTGACAAAAAAATACAAATTTGAGATTCTCACAGCTGCAGTGATCTCAAAATTCAAACATTCATAACTTTCTTATTATTGGTACGATTAATTTCAAACATTCTGTATCTCTCGATTTTCTGCTTTCATAAAAATGAACATATTGAAAGTGTTTGATTTCCCTTTAAATGGAGGCGTGATGGCTTGGTGGTAGAGCAGTGGTCTCGTAACGGTGATGTCCTGGGTTCTAAACCAAGTGGATGCGCGCTTGTGCCCTTTCAAGCCCCCATCACACCAAACTAGTTCTCATTAAGTTCTGGAACCGTCCTAGAAAATCGTAAAACGGGTTGTGGTCGCGGTAGAATGTGTAAATAATGTCTATAATACGATCCTAGTTCGTTCATAAATAGTCCTCAATACGTCCATCTCGTCTGCACCCCATCAACAGTCAGTTCATATCAAGTTCAGATCAGGTAAATTTGCCATTTCCAGGCAGTCCAAGCCAGTCCATAGTCAGTTTATACCCGTTATGAACTAGTTCTTCCTAGTTCATAATACGTCCAAACCCATTCTAACTAGTTCGCAGCTTGTTCTAACTAGTTTGTAACCCAACCACCCCGTTCAGAGACAGTTCAACTCGTCCTCATCTCGTTCTTAGTACGTTCGAACGCGCTCCTAGAGGGTGCAATCACGTCCTGACTCAAGGGCTATACAACCCCAGCGCATTCTTGCCATTCCTCATTCATGTTCAACTTCATCGCTTCAAGCTGTGCAGATCAAGAAATTCAAGTGAAGCCCCCATCACACCAAACTAGTTCTCACTATGTTCTGTAAAATGTTGCCAAACGGGCTCAAAATGTGTGCGAACGGAGTGAACGTAGTAGCAAATGTTTACGATCTGTTTAAGAACTTCATGGACGGGCTCGGACTGGCTTGGACGGGAAGGGTGCTCTAGAACTTTGAGCCTATTCACAATTGTCCCCGTCCTGTAATTAGACGGAGTGACAACGTACTTAAACCGAGATGGACGTACTACGAATGGAATTGCCGTTCTTCGGTCCTACTAAGAACGTATTACAACGTGACGTGGTCGAGCATCAATTAGCAGTAGTATAATTGACCGGAAATGAGGAATGGCAAGAACGCGCTGGGTTTGTATAGCCCTCGGGCCAGGACGGGATTGCACACGCACAATAGGGGTGCGTTCTAACGTTCTATGAACAAGATGAGGACGAGTTGAACTGTCCCTGAACTAGGTGGTCGAGTTACAAACTAGTTAGAACAAGTTGCAAACTAGTAAGAATGGTTTGGACGTATTGGGAACGAGTTAGAACTAGTTAAGAACTAGTTTAAACTGATTACGGACGGGCTTCGACTGCTGGAAAATGGCAAATTTACCCGATTTGAATTTGATATGAACTGACTGTGGACGGGGTACAGACGAGATGGATGTATTGAGAACTGTTGATGAACGATCTAGGATCGTATTATAGACAATATTTACACATTCTTCTCCGACCACAACCCGTCTTTACGATTTTTTAGGACGGTTCCAGAACGTAGTGAGAACTAGTTTGGTGTGATGGGGGCTTATACTGCTGCTAATTGATGCTCGACCACGGCACGTTGTAACACGTTCCTGGTAGGATCGAAGTACGGCAATTCTGTTCATAGTACGGCAATCAGTCCGTTCGTAGTACGTCCTCCTCGTTTTAAAAACGTTGTCACTCCGTCTAATAGCAGGACGGGGAAAATTTTGAACACCGTGTGCAATCCCGTCCTGGCTCGAGGGCTATAAAAACCCAGCGCGTTCTTGTCGTTCATAATTTCCGTCCAATTATAATACTGCTAATTGATGATCGACCACGTCACGTTGTAACACGTTCCTAGTAGGATCAAAGTACGGCAATTCCATTCGTAGTACGTCCATCTCGTTTTAAGTACGTTGTCACTTAGTCTAATTGCAGGACGAGGAAAATTTTTTAACAGGCTCAAAGTTCTAGAACACCTTTTCCGTCCAAGCCATTCCGAGCCCGTCCATGAAGTTCTTAAATAGATCGTAAACAGTTGCCACTCTGTTTGCTCCGTTCGCACACAGTTTGAGCCCGTTTGGCAACATTTTCCAGAACGTAGTGAGAACTAGTTTGGTGTGATTGGGGCTTCACTTGAATGTTTGATCTGCACAGCTTGAAGCGTTGAAGATGAACGGGAATGAGGAATGGCAAGAACGCGCTGGGTTTGTATAGCACTCGAGCCAGGACGGGATTGCACACGGTCTAGGAGCGCGTTTGAATGCACTAAGAACGAGATAAGGAAGAGTTGAACTGTCTCTGAATGAGGTGGTCGGGTTACAAACTAGTAAGAACAAATTGGGAACGATGTGGAACTAGTTAATAACGGGTTTAAACTGACTACGGACTGGCTTGGACTGCCTGGAAATGGCACTTGAAATGAACTGACTGTGGACGGGGTGCAGATCGAGATGGAAGTATTAAGGACTGTTTATGAACGAACTAGGATCGTATTCTAAACGTTATTTACACATTTTACCCCGACCACAACCCGTTTTACGATTTTCTAGGACGGTATCAGAACTCAGTGAGAACTAGTTTGGAGTGATGGCGGCTTAATTAAGGCATTAATCATCATTACCAAGTTCTTCGGAGAGAACGTAAAGCCGTTGATCCCCTGGTCACTTACTTACAAGCACATGCTTTCTGAGCAGTCAGGTAAAACAAATAAACAAACCCAAAAAGAACTAAAGTACATGCAAAATAAAATCATATGGATTGAAAAAAAGTTATATCTACGAATTACTACTTTTTTAGGTGGATGATAAACAATGTTTGTTGTTGTGTTTTTAATATGTAAAAAGTTTGATAATTTCGCTTTTCGGTTAAAAAATATGTATATATATTATTTATAAACTGTTGATCACTCGCCTTGCTTGCACGCGAAATGTAAAGTTGATACTTGGGAAACAGACGTCTGTCCCACCTCACTGAAAACATTAACAATTTTTTTTATAGCAATACTTTGCAGGTTGCAATCTTCATGTTCAAATACTCCAATAACCTACTTCCTCTGGCATTCCACAACCTGTTAGTTATAAATAACACAATCCATTCTTATCCGACACGAAACTCTCAGAATTTTCATTCCATAAACCGCAAATCGCTAATTGTGCATCAATCTATACGACAAAATGGCCCTGATGTATGGAATAGTCTCCCAACTACTGTTAAATCATGTAGTATGATATATTCTGTTAAGGCTGCCATGAAGCGTACATTGTATCAGCATACAAGTCATGATTGAATAATTGCTCCAAACACATGCACTCACACACACACTTGCATGCACATACATAAATAAGAACATAAATAAAACGTTTTACAAAAGACATACACACTGCAAAAACCAGAGTGTTAAATTTAACACCAAGGGTGTTAAATTTAACACTTTCTTGGTATCTATATCGTGCAACTCCTCTGGTGTTACTTAACACCATTTTCTGGAATTAGATAATTTCAATTCCACTTTTGGTGTTAATATTTGACAACTCCTACTGGTGTAGATTAACACCAATATCTGGAATCATAACAAATTCAATTCCACTTTTGGTGTTTATATTCTTGTTGATCCATTAGAGATTTTTCTATGTATGTCTAATGGTCCCTCATTCCATATTCCCTATTATCGACCATTATCGACCAGGGTAGAGGAACCAGTGGTAAACTGATAATTCATAATCGATGTTGGCAACTGTCCACCAATAGGTATATTCTAATCTCCATTGCATTAACTCCATCACATAGATCATTTGAAGTAAATTCAAGATTAACATGTATGTGGTACAGGCTGGTACACATATATATATAATAAACATGCATGTTGTTTCTTGGTTAGTAATCATATAATCAATATATCTATTGCTAAAACGTTAATATAATTGTAACAAGATCGGACATATAATCTATTGGTCAATAATTGCCAAAGGAAAATACAAATCACAAAATTGATGTGCATTGTCATAATTTGCTTAACAAATCATGATAAATGTATTTTTCTGTGAACACGTGTAAAGTAATCATTAAGCGCGCGTACACTTTGTGAAAACTTATTCGACCAATCAACCGCCTTAAACGAAATCACGTGATGATACTTTCAACACCAAGCATAAAACAACACCATGTTACTTAACACCCAGTAATTATTAATGCATGCTTAAATCTGACCGGTGTTAAAAATAACACCAATGGTGTCAAAAAAATTCAATACCATACTGGTGTTAGAAATTTAACACCCTGGTTTTTGCAGTGCACTTACAAAATATACACATTTACACCAAACGCATTTCATGTTATGCATGAACAAAATTTACTTCATTTTTTGGCTGTTATAATTAATTTATTTCGGATTATACTATAATGTTATAGGTTACGTCGCCCATAATAGTTCCTTTCCTGAGGCCGCCATCACGTTCAAGCTCTAGCTTAAAGGTACTATGTCCCATTTGCAGGCCAAAAAAAAAAATGAAAGGGTTAAATTCCAACGGCATTTGAAAGATAATACTAATTTAGAACTTCCTTAAACAACAGGGGGCTTAAAAATGTCTTTAAGTGGGAAAATAACGACTATTAGTTGTCGAATCGACTTAAGTGCTATAAGACAGTAAGTAATAGTCTGATTTTCAGACCATTGTACCAAGTGGTCGTACGTTTTATGCTGCGCAAAGATTCAATCAGTTTAATTTTGGCCATTACAAGAAGTGGGTTATTGATGTAGACAAATGCTCATGTACTCTTTACAGCCCATTTTATGTATGTTATTACCAAAGAAAAAAAAGCCAGTCAGTCACTCAATAGTGTCTGACAGTGAAGTCTAGCAAGTAAACGGGTTTCCTTGCATAATTTGAATATTAGGACACTGCTAACGTTTAAATTTCACAGATAGGACATACATGACATTTTCATAATTCGTGCAAAGTTCTACGGAATTTGATGTTGGCTGCAAAAGGGACATAGTATCTTTAAGATGGCGGACTCCTGCGTTTTTCAGTTTTGAAAAGATTTGTCAAGTGTTATTTTTTAAAGGTATAATTATTTAAATACATTATATTATGAAATGATTATATATCAATAATATATATATGTATATAAACTTGAATTTGAATTGAAAGCGAATTGAATTTATTAACAACAAAACATCACAATTAAGACAGAACACAATGCAAAGAATAACACCGATACATGTATACAGAAGAGTAATGTTGATTGAACAGTAATGGTTTTAAAACGATATTTAGACATAGGTCGGCATACTATTAAATGTACAAAAGATATACACGTAAATATGTGTATTACTATATTTAGGTGAAGTTGTGGATGGGAACTAGAAGTTAGCTGAAATACTAATCGAGCCTAGTTCCGGTTCTTTGGCAAGATTTTGTTTTAAAATTTGTTATACATATTAATGTAAAACTTCTTTGTTTTGTATTTACCTGTAATTTATACCAAAATTATAATACAGTATCATGTAAATTTTTTACATTTCTAAAAGAAAAGAAAGCAAAACAATCAAATTTAAGTACTTAAGCATTATAATGAAAGATAACAAATCTTTGAACAAATACAATCATCATTATATTCATAAAATGAAAAGGATTTATAAATAAAAATATCATACAGATGTGCGTACAAGCACAAATGCTGTAAAAGCTTAAACGCAACTATAATCGTTAACAAGCAAGTGTATACCTATATAAAAAGAAGACACGTGAAATCAGAGGAAAATCGAAAGGGGGTGGGGTTGAGCCCACATCATTTACATAGAAGGTAGGTGGAAAGATGTTTCCGAAGAGATAACATCGATGTTTTTAATCTAATTTCATCTGGGAGATCATTCCACATGCTTTGTTCCTACAAACGGAATACAAAAACTGTCCTTGTGTTGTCTTACATTTTGGTTGATAGAGAAGGCAACTTTCTTTTCTCCTTGTTGCATATCTGTGCTGTATCATCTGACAATAATCGAATAAAGAGTGTGGTAATACACCTCTTTCCAAATCATACATAAATGTTGATACAAGAAGTTTGTGAAGTTTAAAAATATTGCAATATTTCTAGACTTTGAAAAACAGGTTTGGAGTCTGTTCTATTAAAGTGGACTGAATGTAATTGCTCTCATTGCCATTTTTGGACTTAAATATATACAATTTAGATTACCTTTGTAAGTGCTCCCTCATATTTCTACTCCATAAGAGATGTGAGGCTGTATAAAAGCCTTATATAATAACTCAAGTATATTCTTGGGAACAAAATGTCTCAGTTTAAACTTTCTATTGTATGCATTTGTGTATTGTCTGGATATGTTCTTTCAATGAAAGGTGACAATCAGTTTCAATTCCTACATATAATGCAACAGATACCTCTCTAATATCTGATCTTGATATTCTCACAGATCTTTTTTTTGTCTATTGATCTACCTTTGGATTTCATAATCATATAGCTTGTTTTCTGTAGGTTAATTGTGACTTCATGTGCATTACACTATTCCTGCACCTTCATTAATTTTTTCCAGCATAAAGCCAATGCAAGCCAATGCACAAAAACATGTAGACGTCATTAATATGTAGATATTACTCTTGCTGCTAACTGACTGGCATCAAAAGTTAATTAGAAGATAGTTTAGTTCCTTACAGTTAAAGCTTATCCGAAATCTTTCTAGCATCAATGAAATTAGCATGCGCAAGAGATGTGTTTAACGACTTGAAAGATGAAATAAGTTTATACATTTCACAGCCAGAATTATGGATAATATAGTCTGTAAACAAAAAAAAGAGCTTGAATTTAAGCAAAAAATGTTGAAGCATAATGAGTATTATTACAGTGTTATAACTCCACAAGTAACTTATATTGCACTATTACCAAGTACATTAGTACAAATGGCTCTTTTTGAATTCGATTGAATATAGGGCATATTCACTCGCAGTGGAAGCCCTTTCTTTATATTATTTTTTACCCTGTTTAATATTCAATTCAATTCAATTCAAATTAGGTTTAATGCGATCTCGTCAAAAAGTCCAAAGACTATGCGAGTTTACATCATACATTCAAAAACATACATAAAGAAAAACATAGAATGGGAAAAAATATATCAAAATAAATAAATGTTTACATCAAAACATCAAAAACATTTTTTTTAAATACGAAAACAGTATATTGCTAGCATGTCAGGTGAGTGTACTGAAAATAAAGTAATTCAAAATAGAGTGAATAGCCTTATGAGAAAAAAAAAGAAGAAATTAAGGCCTTCTGTTTTGTTACCGAAAGAATAATTTCAAAAGGCAAATAAAACGTATGCAGATACGTGAACTCAATTAACTGTAACATAGGAAAAATTGCGATAAAAAGCAATAAAAAATTCCATTAAGATGACATAATTAGTATTAAAAGTATTAAAATGTATTGCAATTGGAGTCTTGGTAGTGTGCTAATCACAAGTGTGACATGAGTACACTATACATGATGTATATGAGAGTAAGAAATAACTACTGAAAATCAATCATATTTTGTCTACAGAAAAAAAACTTCTAAATTACTGGGGGTGAACCTATGGGGCCTGTAAAATTATTCGCGTACACGAAAACGCGTAAAAAGGGCGGAATCCTCCTGTGATCCGATTTTCGTAGAAAGGGCGGTTGTATAAGATATGGAAATCTAAACAACCACTATCTTCCTGATTTAGGTTCTAAAGAATGATAAAAATATTAACAATCGGAATTTTAGTGCATTGAACGTTTCTAGTCAGAATAAAAGCCGAATTGGCTTGAAATCGTAGATAATCGCACTACTGGTCTTAGGTTACTACGATTCTGAGCCGATTTAGCCTTTCCCCCTCCAAGGAACCGTGCAATCCCTTGATATATAACTCATATGGAAACGTTGTATCATCCGCTCAATCTGACTTGCGTGCATAGACCAAATAAGCATTTTCCCATGAAAAAGTGAAGTTTTCTAAAATGTGCATTTCTTTCCAGCACTGGGGTGCCCGGGAGTCACTCGGGTAACATTTCAAAAAGTATAATATAAAAAGACAATATGCAATTTTTCTGTACTTTTGTCGGAAAAAACATATTTATCCAGCACAATGTCGTCTCTTTTTGCGTTGGAGAAGAGCAAAATGCGAGTTTCAATCACAAGCTCTCACTCGTTCCACTGTGGTCAAGCGGCTTTGGGGCAAGCGGCTAATGAATATACTAATCGTTAGCTTTCTTCTGGTATTAAATTTGCTTTGATTGGATGTATATTTTTCTCAGAATTTACTCATTTACATAATGGAACTACCTTCCCGATGAAGCCAGTGGCCCGTGACCACAGAACTGTAAATATACGTAGAAGGCTCATAGTAGTTCGAAAAATGTGGCCAGCGCTCGTACGTGATAAGGTGATATCCGCCATTTTTGTTAGTCCTCTTTTGTTGTTCGCCGCTTTTTTCTCAAGGACAGGCCAGACTTGAATTCTTGAAATTTGTGAGCTGAAAAGATCGAGGACTAAGCAAAATGGCGGCGTGTGCACTCGAGCGTATCTCCCAGCACGTTCAACGGCCACACGTCGATCTGTGCATTGTGAATTGGGATGAGCGCTCTACGTATTTTACAGTTCTGTGCCCGTGACTCCTGCACTCAACGCTGTGTGTTGTGGTCAACTTCTTTCATGAGACAAATCCAAGCAAACGTTCCATATGATTCAGATCCTCGGTCATTAAGATTTTACATGTTGAATGATCATATAAAATAGTATCAACAAATTTCAAAATCGGATCGTAGTCACATCGTGTAGTGTGCGCCAAGCTTTTAGGTATACAAAATCAGGGAATATCAGGAAAAGGGGTATCAAATTCACTGGTGAGAAGAAGATACATGACAGGGTAGGAAATTTTATATTCCCGGCTGGGAGCAGAGCTGCAGAGGGTACGATAGGATTTTAAAATCTTGTGGAAACACTTTTACTTTTAGGCTAAAAAGTCAGTCGTTGAGGGTGCTTTTCAGAAAGTGATCTGGCGCTTGGTGGAATCTAGTGTGACTTTTGGAATACCTGCGTCCCCATCAGTACTGGCAAACGAACCTGTTTCAAGGGATTAAAAACAACATTCGTATGCTGTTATTATGAGTAGTAATAAGAGTATTACAGGCTTCCAACATATCCTACTTTTCCTGCTTTCTCCTCCCTTTTTTTTTTTCTTTTTTTACAATGCTCCTACTTTCCCCAAAATATCCGATATTTTCGCACCCTTTTTTTGTTTTTCCTACTTTTATTTCAAATTTATCTAAAATATTTATACAAAGCTTAAGTATCATTACCCACAAAAACATTGAGGAAATACCATATGTCTTTTGCGAAAATGTGAAAGTTTTCTAAACTATGGTATTGCGTTTTGTTTACTTTTAGTTGAAACCAACTTGGCAACACAATGTGTATATTATTCAAATGAATTTATTTCTCATGCAAAACATAATACAATGAATAAGTATATTACAAAAAATACACATAAGTGGTGAGTGTGGGAACGAAAGTAGACATTATGATGTGAGCTAGAACCCCATTATGCACACTCTTTCATTAACGTTGGAAATTTTGTCAGAATGTGTATTGTTCATGTACCAACACACATACGTCATGGTGATTTACTGACGACAATAGTTAAAGAAATTCATTACAATAATAAGAATTGTGAAAATTCCCTAAAACTAGCTAGCTTCATTAAAATGTCATTTAGTTACAAAAACAAATATCTATAATGTTTCATCTTTGAGCGCTGGCCAATTCTGTTTAAAATCTGTTAACATTTCTTCATATATGTTTTAATGTATACCGATATTTATTATGTATTCAGAACTAGATAAACGAATGAAATGAGAATATATATATATATTATATAAAGCCTTAGAAAGAGACTGCATAGTAAATAGTAAATTGCCGTGGGGTCCATGGGGGTCAAGGGGGCAGAGCCTCCGGAAGCTCAGGGGTTTTATTAGGCAGTTAATTAATGTCAGATAAGCATATTTTGATAACTTATTTGCGACACTGGCAGGTCACTAATTGGCGTGGTGGGATTCAGGGGCGAGAGCCCCGTTAGCTCAGGTGTTTTAGGCATTTAATTACGGTCAGATGAGCATAGTTTGATACCTCATTTGTGATATTAGCAGGTCACCTTTCTTTTTTTTTTCTATTTTTCTTTAACATCCTTTTGTTTTAAGTGTGGGGGGCTCGAGCCCTGACATGTAAGCTTCTAAAAAAAAAAACAGATTTTTGGAACTGGCTGTAAATTTTGAAATTTGAAACTTTCCAACAAACGCATAAAAAAGTATAATTAACAAAAAAGTGAGAAAAAAATCCTGGAAAATCATATCATTTCAGCAACATTTGTAAATCACTGGTATCGAATTAGAAATAATTTATGTTTGAATTTCATTTGGGGGCAACTGCCCTAAGACCCCCATCAGTAACCCAGTGACCGTAGGGCAATACCTTAGGAAAAATGCTAAATCGCTTTGGTTACTTGTGTCCCAAACTAGTATATCCGCAATCAAAATAATGACAAATTTCTCGTAAATTTCGCTGGCTTACATTTTGATATCCTTAGACACAAAGGAACATCCATACAATATGCAGTCTCAGGCGATCTTGATTTAATGTTTCGCATTGAGTTATGTCATTTCCCAGAATAACGAAAGGTGAATTTACTGAAAAAGATACATGGCGAAACAGACATGGAGACAAAGAGAGAGAGAGAGCACATGGGGAAGGACCCTTGAAGAGGGAGAGAGGAGACGTAGACAGAAACAGAAACCGCAAAAGATATTAGACGATGTACACAGGGGCAGAGGCTGATAGCGAGAGGGGGAGAAGTAGACACATTAAAAACAGGTAGACCTATAGCAAAACAGAATAGTGAGAGGGGGGAGAGAGAGGTGGGCGGAGTAAACAGAGACAGAGATTGATAGAGAGGGTGAAAAAGAGAAAAATACGGGCAGCAGAATGAATGGGAACGAGCTGGGACAGGGAGTGACAGAGATGGAGTGACACATAAAACAGGGATCCCAGTTTTAAGGCCATAGCCCAATTTCCTATTGTACAGTACATACAGGACTAAAACATTTCCCAGTCTCTTTTCAGGCTCATGGGATGAAACCATCGATTATCCCTGCAAAGGAGGTCTTACCTGAACCGGAGCTGGGGCTGGTAAGACGGCTAACGGCGCTTATGGGCGGGCTAGGAGCCATTGGTCCAATAGGTGGACCCTTGACCTTCTGCTTGAAGGGTGTGGTTGGGACGGAGCTTCCTCCCAAGATTTTTAAGCCTGGTCTTGCATCTGTCCTTGGCCTTGTTGATGGTCTCTCGATCTAATTTTGGTACCTTGGTGTAGATGCGGATGGTGACGTCTAGCAGTCGCTGCGGCAGGTCGGCTGGGAGCTGGTTAAAGATGAGCGATGCAATGATCAGTAGGCCTATTATAAATTGTATTTACTTAAGTGCTGCCTTCACCAAAGATTTTATTAATCTAATTGATGACTAATAAACATTTGAGCCTAACCCTTGCATAGGCCTATACATGCAGGGTCTATGGTTTAAGAATTTAACAACAGCTGCATCAGGAACTTTTGAAGGATCAATGCTCCCCAGTTTTATTGATCTTAATATTTGTGGTCATATGGTTGCTGTATCCCAACCTTTATTTTAAGGTTCTTTGATATGGAATCCTTCTCGAACATTGGTTTGTTTGAAGACCATTTGGTGCAAAGATACATCGAAGTAATAAAATTGCTGCCCATTTCAGAAAATTTCTTCTCCTTGTTTGTTAGTCTGAAGTTTATAAGTTTTTAAGTTTTAGTCCAATTTGTTTTGGTCAAAAATTTCTTCATTGCAAAGATGTTATAGGTTTGGCAGTATATGGTTCTTTGATTGAAAATCCGAAGGTTGCTTATCTCGACGTTAGTGGCGATGATATTTTGCTTTGTCCAGGGTTTCTTTAGAGCAGAGAAAAGGGCCGTTGCTGTAGTCGCATTGTTTTAGTATGAACAACATTATCATTGGGAATTTCGTTAGTCTAGAAATTTTTTTGCAGATTAATCTATCAAACTTACCATCAGACTTACTTTCATCATCATTCTTCTTCTCCATGTCTTCACAGTTCCATCTGTTCCATTCTCATCATACCACTCTATATCTCTTCCCTTTTCTTTTTTTCTAACTTAACCCTCTCTCTTTAAATTGTTCTCTCCCTGACACTTTCTCTCTCTTTCAGTATTGTTTAATTATGTTTCTATGATAAATCCTCATTATATTGTGTGTGACTGTGTTGAATTACATTATCGAGTAGCATTATGAATAGGCATTCAATTTGCATTTTATTATGGTTCGAAATCAAACAAATCTTCAGTATTTACTTGTCATGAACTCATTTAATCAGCCTCAATTTCTATTTAACAATAATTACAATAATAATAATAATGACGAATCTATTCTATTTGTATCATCAATTTGTTTGCAAGTATGGAATATGTAATAAGTTGTGATCTATTTTACTGTGTATTATTTGTACTTGTCTATATCTAAGTTTCGTTGAAATGCTTTTTAAAACTGGGATTTAAAAATTGCAATGTAATTTAGCTCTCGGGCTACCATTTTGCAGTTGTTCTAATAAATCCATTATACTAAAGTTATCTAGCCAAAGTGAATGAACAACTATATCACGACACTTCCAGTACGTACAATTGATATATCTCTAAGATTGCCGGGCTGGATTTCTAACTCTAAACTCTTGGATTGAGAGTCAAACGAATGAACCACTATACCACGACACCTCCCCGTGGATAGTCGGTAGGTTTGTAAATGTTTGTTTAGTTTGCATAGGTCATTTCTGAGTACACTGACCTTGTCCTCTGGTAGGAACTCGGCAACAAATTTACCATCACTTGATTTCTTGTAGAACGGGATATCGAGGAGAGGGTTTCTGTCTCCACTTCCGTAGTCAAAGTGTGATGCCTATCAGTAATTGAGAAAAAAAAAGAGTCTTCGTAAATAATCGGAATAAGCAAAGAAATTTGTTGATAATTTTATTTTACATATTTGATTTATCAAAGCCAATACAGCATTGTGTTCGGAACTGTTTTCATAGAAGAAAACTAGTTTTATTTTTTTCCCTTCGCAATACACTATTTTTTGTAGCTGAAATTATTTGAGATTGATATATAACCGATGAAACACTTAAGAGTGTCGCTCGAACCACTTGAAATGGGAGGGGGGTAGCATGCCAGATTTGCCGATAATTTAGCCAATGCAAATTCCTCACAAGTTTCCTCACATGAGTTTAACAAAAAAAAACCTATTTGGGGGCGAGCATGCGCCCTACCAGACTACGAAATATGCAGTGACCTTTTCCCGTAAGAGGGCAGAGGGCTTTTATTTTTCAGATAGCTCATAATTTTGAAACACAAAATTCCCATATTAGGGGGGATTCCTAATTCCTAACATTATTTTGTTGCATTACTTTGTATTTCCCCTCATCTGAAGGTTCAGAATTCGGGAAATGAAGTAGGGTTCATTATTACAAAGGTCCGTAATTCCGAAAATTCAATAAGGTTCGTAATCCTGAGAACGAAATACAGTTAATAAGGCCGAATATGACAAATGAACGTTCGAAATTTAAAGAAAACAAATTATGTAAGGAACCGTTTTTCATTTCAAGATATTCAATTACGATTCTTTAGAATTACGAACCTTCGGAATAACATGTAACTGTTCTCATACGAAAATGATACAAATAGTAATACCTCGACTTCGATATTGTGAGCTTGCCATATCTCACTTGAGGAGGAGGACGATGGTGATGAGAGTTCGTCAGCATCAGTTACGATGAATAGCTTAATCACAGCTGGATCCACTGTATCCATCTATAATTAGAACAAAAATTATAGTGATAATATATATCCTTCTATATAATATATTCACTCTGCATTTCATTGGACTTTGTTCCTCTGAATATTGTAGTGAGTATTAATCATATAATATATATATAGTATAATACTCAAAACAATTGAAATAAATGGAATAACAAAACATATATATATATATATATACATATACATAAACACGCACACACACACACACACATATATATATATATATATATATATATAAACACACACATACGCACACACGCACCCACACACACACACACACACACACATTTTTAGTTTTAAAAAAATGCGCATGGCATCAATCCATAACTTATTCCTTAGTATTTTTACAAATGTTTTAGAATGGCTGAGGTGGAGTGCCTATGGTTGTCGTGTCTATGAACTAAAGTGTCTAAGAATGCTATCTTCCCTTCACATTCTATCTCTGATGTGAACTGGATGGTTGGTTCGAGGCTGTTCATGTGTTTAAGCAGATTATCTGTTTCAGAGATGGGAACTATGATGAAGGTGTCATCTACGTATCTCTTCCAAACACGAGGCATGCAAGAGAGGGGACATGTGTCCAACGCTTCTTCTTCGAAACTCTCCAAGTATAGGTTGGCCACGACAGCCAAGACCGGACTGCCCATGGCTGCCCCTTCTGTCTGTTCATAATATGAACCTTTATACAGAAAATATGTGGATCGAAGGACAAACTCGAGGAGTTGAGTGAGTTGTTCCGGTGAGAGTGCGGTACGGGCTCTCCACCTCAGTCTATAGGAAGTCTACCCACACAGACCAGTACATAGCGTTTGACTCTCACCATCCCATATCGGTGAAGAGAGGTCTAGTGAAATGTCTATTTGACAGAGCTTCACGCATAGTGACAAGTCCACAACAGCCTTGCAAAGAACGAACCCGTGTTCACAGTGCCCTGAGTCTGAACGGTTACCCACGCCGTTTTGTACACAATACCAAAAAGAGAACGTCGGAACCCAGGGATCAGAAGGTATACAAGACATTTACAGTCTTGCCGTACATTGATGGTGTCTCCCAACAACTCAAGCGCCGCCTAGAGAGCCATGGCATTCGAACGATTTTCAGATCAGATACCACCCTACGTCAACAACTTACACGCCCCAAGGATCCAATTCCTCCACATAGACGAGACGGCATTGTGTACAACATCCCTTGAAAGGATGTGATAGATCCTATATCGGTGAAACTGCCCGTCCGATAAAAGAAAGAATCACTGAGCATAAGAGGGACGTCAGGCTCCGTCGAACTGACAACTCAGCCGTAGCCGAACATGCTTGGGATAACCAGCATCAACCAGACTGGGATGGGGTTCAGTGCCTCTCCCAGGAACGGCATTGGTACACACGGAGGGTAAAAGAAGCTATCAATATCCGTCTCAATCCCAATAATTTCAACAGAGACAACGGGATCGATATCCCCGAATTTTGGATGCGTACGATACGCCGCCATGACACTCCCCGTCCAGCCGGCCAGCACCGGTCGATTCCAATCAGCAGAGGGGCCGAACCAGCGGCCTGCTGATTGGTCGAGCACCGTGTGCGTCGACCATTAGGCCATTTGCATAATTAGCCGAACCAGCGGCCTGCTAATTGGTCGAGCACCGTGTGCGTCGACCATTAGGCAATTTGCATAATCAGCCGAACCAGCGGCCTACTGATTGGTCAAGCACCGTGTGCGTTGGCCAATAGGCCTTGTGCGTTATTGTTTCCGATTATCGATCGAATTATAGACCGTCGCGCCGGTCCTCCCGTAAAGTATAAAGCACCCTTGCTTACATTAGTTTTTATCACCTGACGAAGTGTTGCAGCGGGGCACGAAACGTCGAGATCTTTTAGATTCCTTATTGACCACATTGCGAGACAAACGAATATCACTAGCGATATTATTTTCGATATTATTGATATTATTATTACTATTATTATCATTATCATCATCACCATTATCATTAGCATGTATATTATGATTGTCGTTATCTTAATTTAATTCATATTATCGTTATGATTATTATTGTGATTGTTGTTTTATCTTTATTATCATCATTATTGTCATCACCGTTATTATTTTTTGTTGATGAAATCATTTTTAATTGTAATAATATCATTATCACCACTTATTATTACTGTTTTAATTTTGTTTAACAACTGCTACTACCACTGCCATCCCTCCTATTACTACTGTGATTATAATCTTTATCTTTTTGATTAAATTCAGGCTATTCTACTGACACTACTTCAGATTGACGTATACTGCCATCTGCTGCTAACAGTGTATCGATGTTTCGACAACCATGTCCCACAATGCATCACCAACTGTTGACACACTTGATTATGTACGGGAACTAGAATCGGTCTATGTACGCCTTCACTGAGAAATGGCGCAATTGAAACTACATTACAGCAGTGGTAGCCATGTCGGTAAAAATACCCTGTCTTAAAATCATTTTATACTTGAAAGACGTCAAATACCTCTTCGTTGGCATGCTGGTATTCCGCAATGCACTGGTAGAAGTCTCTCTTGTGTATTCGGTCAATGATCTCCCGTGCCTTAACCATTCCTGGTTCTTGAGATCGTGATCGCATGATGTAGTTGACAAGGGTGTCATTGACTTGGCAGAAGGCCTCGGGATCCTTCGCAGACTCCAATAGGTTGTACTCCTTTCTGAAACAGTTTCATATGCAAAAGCAAAACAAATTTGTGAAAGTTATGGTACAGGAGCCAGACTGTTAAAATTCCAGTTAACCAGTTGATTAATTACATGATCGCATACGACCCACATTCAACGACGGCAACATTTTCCAATTTACTCTTTTTTACATCCATAACACGGAATTACATAATAATAATAATTCAGTTCTTGTATAGCGCATAATACGTTATGAACTTACCCGCCTTCACCAACGAATAAGAGATGACCAGCTGCTTCTTGGAAAGCGTCCTTCAGCCTACAAGAATATTTTGAATAAGGCTTCAGTTGTGACATGTATATATGTATATATATATATATATATATATATCTGTAATTCCTCAGAAAGTGAATTCAAAATTAAACTTACAAACAAGTGCAACAAACTGTATACAAACAATGCGTACAAATACGTATCCAACATCCATCATGACTACATCAATCACCGTCGATCATATGCTTAAGTCAAAGTCCTAGTCCAAGTATACCCCTCTTTAAACAAGTGAAAATCTTGCCTTTATAAGTTTGATTACATTCAATAATCTCATTGGTATGTACTCTGTAAGACATAAAACTTTCCCCGAAAAGTATGATAATGTGTGTATTCTAAATTCAAATCTTCATTCATATGCCACTCCTCAAAAAGGCCATTTCGTCGCCTGGGTGGCAGAAGGGCGTTAGCTCGAATTTCAAGTCAAAAATGAAGCGCTAAGCAGAAGGGCGTTAGCACTAAATCACCTCAAACTTTTATGAAACCGACTTATTTCTGCCAGCCGGGCGACGATTTGTTATCAACTTAAATATGACTTACTTCTTCACTTAATTAATTAAATGTTGTTGTCGTAAATAAATGAAACCACAGTTCTTTCAAATGAAGTTCAACGTTGACCTGTTTTTAAAAGCTTCGCCGCGTCAAGCAAGACCTCATGTAAGAGGAACAACAACAACAGCAGAAAGAAGGAAGAACAGGGATTGGTACGTAGGGGAAAAACTTTTTCCTCTTTATATTGATACCATCTTTGTTGTGATTTTCCACGCAAGGAATGAGCAGTACATTAGAAAATGGGCCAGGGTCAACAGAGAAAGGTTGCAAAATGCACAGGTACGCACAGGTATTGTTATGCAGAACACCCACCCTCCTGTGACATAAGACAGTGGGATTTTTGTGAATTAATGTAGAGCTGCTTTACCCCAAAGTAGCAAATCTTACCAAACATGTCACCATAGTGCAAGAATTTAATTTTCAGTTTCTTTACAATTTGGCATTCATGGATGACCAGCTTGGAACAATAGACCCGCAGTCATTTAAATAATAACACCAGTGCTTACCAGTGCATTTTGCAACTTTTCTCTATTGACCCTGTCCCTTATATTGATGTACAGCTCATTATAGTAATGGATTCATTATAAAAAATAACATTAACAAAAACTTAAACTTGAGTTTCCCATATTTGTGTATAGGTTTATAAAGGCTTGCAACGAACAGTCACGTATCACGTTCACGTTCACGTCTTGCGCCCTTTCGTGAAACAGGTCACCCAAACCTACAAAGTGTTGGGTTACGTGACCCAACAATTTGTTGATTTGCTATATGCAATCTACGAAAGCTCACGTAAATTGACGCTGGCGTTTAACAAAATAATGCAAATTGTCGTTTAGAAGAGACTAATGGCAAAAAAGCTGATTCAGGCCAGAATCTTTAGCTTATCATTAATGATTAAATAATGCGATTAAAAATGAATGAGACGCCCATTTGGCTTGATTGAAATTAAGTACATTAACAAAAATCAGTTCAGTAAAGAAAATATAATGACCCCATTTCACCTTTTTAAATCAATGATTATTAATCAAAATGCACAAATCATTTAGCCCACTTAACAAGTGTTATTTTCATATTTTTAGTGCCCAAATAATTCATCATTCTCGTCTCGCCTTCAATGATCTTTCATATTGTGCCCCCTCCCCAATGAAATTTCAATTTTGCCTCGTTCTTTTCATTTTCGATTCGTCGCCACAGATTGTTTGACATTTGCCCCCCACCCCGGACAGTAACATTTTCAATCCAGGACCTCCTTCCAATACTGACATTTCCATAGGCCCCATTACCGTCCCTCTTTCACCTCCCCCTCCCTAACCACCACCACAATTACCATGTTGTCATTTTGGCACTGACTTATTATTTAACCCCTCCCCCGGCCCTCTCCCTCTCTATTGTAAACCATTTTTATACTGCATTTATACTTTAGCCTTGCCCACTCTCTTATTTCCGCCTATGAGGATGGATGATTAAATCTATCTCGCTGATGCCAGATCTAAAAGAAATCACAAGGTCGAACACCAATTACTCAATTTTATACACAAGACTGCATCAGCCCCATCATAACTCAGTCATACAGCATTATCATTACAGAGTGCCTACATCATCATAATCACCAGCATCATCACATATCTTTCACATAATAAGAAAATGAAAAGAAAAGAAGTAAGAAGTATTAAATAATTTTATTAACATTTATAACTCATTGATCAACATAAGTGTTTCTATAATGATCTTTCTAAATGCAAAATGACATATATATCAACAAAAAAAAGGTAAAAAATTAATTAATTTTTTTTTGGGGGGGGGGACTGCTGTCTCTTGAATTCAAATTTTTCAGTTGTAAAATTTTACTATAAATTTAGAAAATTATATATTTTAAAATAAAATCCATACGATTTATTCAATTATCAACATGCTATATTACTATGTAAGGCACAGGTACATACTGAGTTCTATGAGTAATTTTTTTTTTTTTACATTGGACATTATTGTTATTACTACTATTATCATTATTATTATTGTTATTATTGGATAGTAATCCAATCCAATTGACTCAATCTGCGAAGGATACAACTCCGCAGTCTCCAACCTGGAAGAAATCAAGAAGACGAAGAAGATCATTGTCATTATTAGTACTATTATTATTATTGTTATTATTATTATTATTATTTTAAAGTACTACTATTGTACTACTCCTACATCATTTTATTCCCCCCCCCCCTCAATTTAGTATCCAGTTCAGCATCCCTAATATATTTGTCAGAACTTGAATTAATCAAAAAGCTATGTTACATGTACACGCATTTAAAAGAACAAATAATTTCTGTCATGATTTTCGCTATATCTTCTCTTCTTCTCCTTCTTCTTCTTCTTCTTCTTCTTCTTCTTCTTATTCAAAGTTCTGGTAATCTTCAAAGGGCTATGTAGCCTATCCGAAAGATGAACTAGTCAGTACTAAAGACTACAGGTGGTGTGAGGAAGACAGATGATTTTTTTAGTGGGATAAGGGAATAAGATGCCTCAAGAGTAGTCCCTGGCAGTTCTCTGGACTGTCAGCATGCACTACATTTCCTGGAAGTCAGTTCCATTAACTTTGGGACAGAGTGTTGGTCAAATTCAAACTTTTCTATGTCGCTTCTGGCTTGGTGCAACTGGAGGGTCATGTCATGGTTCTTCCATGATCGTGATCTGTTGAAGGAAAATAGGGCTTTGGCAGAGAGACCATTGACTATCTTGTGCACCATTCCCAGTCTACTTGCAGAGTGCCTTGTAGATAGAGTAGGCCACTAAAACGTCATCATCTCAGTCACGCTGCTGGTTCTCTTGTAGTCCCCATTGTGACATAGCATGTGCCCCGGCGCTGGATCTTGTCAATATGAGGGTGGACTAGGGACTTGTGCGAAAAAAGCCTGGGTATCAAACCTTCTTCATGGGACAACCTGCATAATAAAACCAAAAAAGAGAGGAGAAAGCAAATAAGATTAAGATTAGATAAGAGTTACGGGGTCAAAGTAGGGATATGATTCTGAACAAGCGCCCATTGATCTTCCTAAACCAGGCATTTATTTAGTCTTTTTTTTAATTAGAATGTACATTTATATAGCAAAATTCAAGGTACATGATTCCATTATAGATACGGGAATAAATGTTGTTTAGACTTTAATAGATCTAGGCTATACTAGCCTACATTCTAGATCTATTACACTAAAGTGTAGCCGCGCCAGCTCAGGAAACGCAGTCACCGTTTTTGGTGGTTGTTACAGCCGGATAGCATCGGCGAAATGAAAATCATAATCCGCTCGACAAGATATCATAGGCTTGGACTAGCAATGAGCCATTTGCGCCGTCTCTGTAACAGGTCCACATCTACCACTGATTGTTATTGATAATCATGCTATAAACTGAACTTTAAAAGTATGAGACGTGCTCAAATATAATAATCTACGGTAAACTTCTGATTGTTTCTAAAAATATTACCGTCGACGACACAAATCATAGTCCATTCAATCAGTTAATATTCCTTGATTAGACAAAAGAAAAGGGGTGGGATAGGGGTAATACGTTGTGACAATGCGGAGAGCCCCTAACTGCAACGACGAACACATCACAATCATTTCAGAGATATTAACACAAAATGGATCTTTACTTACTTTTTTGATATGGTATGGTATCACTTCGATGTTGATGTTTGCCTGAAGATCTTCTGTTTCACTGAGATGTACTTGACAAACTTCTATTACAATAGAAATCCACTTAAAAGAAAAATGCTTCATTGTTTTAAATTGAACAACTTCAAAGTTGCAGTTCATACAATCGTCATTTTCCCTCAATTTCGTGCTCAACCGAATCTCTTTGCATATAACGGTGACGTCATGACTAGTCTTAGTAACAAGCGCTGGTAATTTTAAAAATATTGATTAAACACTCACGTCACGTTTTGGTTGACGTGATCATTCGTGTTTTACCGGCGTGGAAAACAACGAATGGTAGGCCCTACAATTCGTAAATTAGAGTCACCTATTTTACGAAACAGCGCAAAACGTGAACGTGACACGTGATACGTCGTCGTGACACGTGACTGTAGGTTGCAAGTCGTATATAAAAATATACATATCGTGCAAGAAAGAAAATTTTACTTGGAGTCATTGCGAGATCGAATTATTGTCCATATTATGTCTCCATCATCCTCAGGAACTCAAATTATATGTATCCATGCTGTGTTTTTGTATATAGAGTGCATGTACATGTTTAGCTTCAATAGAAACAATTGCGTATACCTCTCCCAGGTATTATGCGTAAATTATTCAAATCAAATCAAATCAAGTGAAAAACAATTTTTGCCTGATTACATGATGGTGATGATCTTGCTGACCCTATGCTGGTAAGATGTATAGTGAAGACGGCGTCTTGTGAGAAACATATGGTTCAGATCACTCGCTACCTAAAACAATGAAGATACAAATTCATTTCAAAAGAAGGACAATATAAATTTATTTAATTAACCATACTTCGAATACTAAGTAACGCAATGTAGTAATATTGTTATGGTTAGGTTTTTGTACGGTGAGGTCTGGTACAGGGCTTGGATTCGGTAATAGGGATACCCCTAGATTTAGCCCTTACACGTATTTGATGCTTGTTAGAGAATAACCCATAGTCATGATAATAAACCTAAAATGGCACAATAGGCAGCACTCTTTAGGGTTCAGATTCACTTCTTGCATCTAACACTCTTTATATGGTGAACATTTTAATCTCTTATGGTTTGATGTTGCGGACTTCGTAGTCATGCTTCGTCTCGGGTGCAAACTCATACGTTTTTTGAAACGCGGGCTTGCATCCTATTTTCAAGATTATACTATTAATACCGTTTCCATGGTTTTGGGTGCAGATTTAAACCTGTATTCTTATGTGAGTGTATACCTTGTCTCTAAAGCAGAGTTCTCCACTGGTCTTACTGCCTCGCTTCACATCGAGAACCTTCACGAAGGGCAGAATACGATTGAAGTCGAATGCAGAATTCATGCCTAGGTAATGGGTGTCCCGAGCCAAATAGTCCCATTTGTCCACGTCCACTCTGTTTACACTGTTGTTCACTATCTGATACAGGCAGAACTTGTTCTCACGAAGCTGATGCGTTATTAAGGATATTGTGAGAGATGGTTACGGAGGCAGGCAGAGACTCAGAGAAAGAGACAGACAGACGGAGAAAGGCAGAGAGAGAGAGAGAGACAGACCGAGTATGTAAGAGAAAGAGATAAAGAGGGATAGACAGAGTGTGGGAAAGAGATGTACATGTAGACGGGTGTGGAGAAAGAGTGTATGTGGGAGGGGGAGAGAAAATATATTAAAAAAAAAACTTATGATTTCTTGTTTTGTTGGCTCCAATTTCATATGACATTACCCTGCAATTTCTTTCGCTGTTCATGAATAACATTTTTATTGTTTTACTCAATTCCCTTTTTAGTAGAATTTCTTCAACTAAACACACATACACATACCCACTCACATATCCACGCACATGCAAAGTTCTCAAAAATAATGAAATTTCCGAGTAAAAATTGTCCTCAAATCTATACTAAACCAACACAAGTATGCCAACTGTAATCACACGACTTTGATAAGAGGAAATCAGACAACTCGAACCCTCCTGCCCCCCATTTTCTCTCTCTCTCTCTCTTGATTGATTGATTGTCTAATTTATACCATTTCTTCATCCTCTTTGACACCCAGAATAAGCTGACAGATGAAGTCGATATCTTTGGCGTAGATATTTTGTTCTTCGAGCTTCTTCTCTAGGCTGTTATGCTTGATGAGATATTTGAGCATAATGACCGACTGCTTCTCATGCTGCAAAGAACATATAGATAATGATAGACTTGAGTTATTACTAAACACATATATGCATTGGAATAAAGAACACCGGATCGCAAAGACTTTCGAAAAATCAACTTAAGGCAATTGCAATAGCCTTGCCATTCTCATATCAAAATGGGCGAACATTATATTGACGTTTTATGTAATACGAACTTGAATTGATATTTCGAAAGTCTTTTCCATCGTATTAAGGGAAGAAAAGTTTGCAAAGAGGGTGGTATTCCCTGCCCAAATATCAATTTTCAATGCGTAAATTTTGTGAGTGAACGAGCACTATTTTGACACTTTCTGTAGCAAAATCTTATATTGTCTTGAAGATACAAATGTGATATAAATATAACGAACAGACCAACTTGCTGATGAATTAGGATTTTTTTGTTTCTTCTTATGTTTTGATTTAATTGATAATTTTATGATGTATTTCACCCAGCCATTCCTTATAAAATATTGCCGGCCAGTAACACGCTTTTCAATACTCACATTGCATCATCATAGCTTGAGCGATATATTCTTGTATGACACGAAAACAAAACCATACAATATTATTATTATTATCTAATAATAATAATATTTTTGTCAGAAGGGACACAAGTTTTGCACATTGGGTACAGTGACCGGGTACCAGTGATGGTGTTGTTGATTTTAGATAATCAATATTGTATCGACAGTTGAAGTTCCCGGATGACGGACCGATACGAAGAAAAAAAATATTGATCTGTCATCCGGGTACTGCGCTAAAGATATTAAATATACTGATTTATTGTACTACTTGGAAGCCTTATTATGCTTATATAGATAATAATATTCTATACTGTGTGTACATAATATAATGAATACAAAACAATAAAATATAACCCCCGTCCCCCTGAAATGCTGACCCTGAATAAACTGTGAATCCCATGAACGGATTAATTCTATGACATGTGCAACTTCGACTGATATGCATTTGCTCCTAATAACAAAGATGGATAGTCACCTCTAAATATGAATGTTTGGTTTGTTTGACCTGAGTGCTAAGAAAGCATGTGTATGCTAGTTAACAATCAACACGGGGACCGACGGCCAAAATCCTCTCTTAGTGACTTGGTAATGATGATTAAAGCCTTACTAAAGGGCACTGGTTCATCGATTTGGTTTCGAACGCGGGACTTCCCAGTTACGAGACCACTGCTCTACCACTAAGCCATCGTGCCTGTAATTGATTCAACTCACTTTCCATTTCTTGCCATCCTTGTCTGGTGGTACGATGTCTTCAAAGGCATCAGAGAAGGGGAAGTGTCCGAGGTAACGGCAGAGACAGGCGATCTCAACACAAGCGACCTCAGTGTTCAGAATAGGGGTGCTGCTGTAACGATCATTCTGTTTGAGCATTGATGCCAGTTTGCCCCCCAAGTGGCTGACACTGCATTGAAAATGGAAAGTAATATAGTCTGAAATGATGATAGTTTGTTAATGTTCTTTTCATTATTTTTATTTTGAAAAGCTCCTGGCAACTAAAAAACAGGCATTTATTGTCATAGAGACTGACAATTTAAATAATTTGGAAAAAAAAAGAACAAAATCAAAGATTTCATCAATTTCTGGTCGGAAAAACATAAGAATTATTTTGTCTTCTTGTCTTTATAAACACAGATTTCGTATTATTTTTCTAGGTGAATTTGTCTTGACAGGCTCCAATATTCTGTCTTATGTCTTCTCATGACCAATAAATTAAACTTGACAATGTCCAATCACCCATTCCCGCATTGGTTATACGAGTCATGCTCCGGCGATAATTTATCTGCGTTAATCTCCTACACTAATCTAATTCTTAACTTCAACACTATACCCAACACTATGCCCAACACTAACCCTTTACTCCGTATCTTGCCCTAAAACCCAATTGCAAACGTACTTTTAATGAAAGAAAGCCTGGAGCAATTTAAAAGATTTATTATCTCGTAGATAGATTTTGCAATTTATATTCATTAGATAACCAATACCGAGGGGGAACTTTTGTTCAGAGAATTAAAAAAAGTTTTGGTAGAATCTGCTGGTCAATCTTCATGATATCGTGGTTAAACCATTGGCCAGTATCATAGCTGGAACCGGAGACAATTTCTTGAAACGTCAGGTATAGTTCGAAGTGATTGTTGGTCTTCAATTCGTTTGTTGATTTACATCCCTACAACCGCTACTCGAGAACTGATTCTCGTTTCCATTTCTACCCGACCCAATAACCCTTAAATCTCTAATTGTGAAAACTGAACGTACCCTATGGAGTGTTCAAATCTGGTATGGACGGCGCTTGGGAACACATAACAGGTACATCCAAGCTGCTTGATGAATCGTAGTCTCTGAAACTCTGGTGTATCGATGATTATCTGACAATGATTCGGCATCTTAACACTGCTATGAATAGGATCAGTTATAACCTGTATTGAGAAAGAAAAAGAAACTAAATTCCGGAACCTTCAATCAATGCAAAGTACGCCGACGTACCATTGGGAATCTTGTTTTAATGTCTCAACTTCTGTTGCAAAATCATCTCTACCGTGGAATGAATTATTGAAGGCAATAGATATAAAGTGTACATATACCCCCTCCCCCCACCAGCCACCCACCCAAGTTCCCCAGGCCAGTCGACCAGTGATTGACAGCTAGACTCTGCTGAAGACTTTATGGAACTGTGCGTGTGTACGCACGCTATAATGAACCGGTCTTATGGGCATTGCTTAACAATGTTTCCAGTTTTACAAATCTGAGATGCATGGCTTCACGTGTCATCAGTGTCTGTGATATGGTGTAATATAGAAGCCCTAAAAATATTACACTTCAAACTGATCATGAAGTGCTTCAAAAAAGTAAAAAATCTTTGAGTGACCGGTTTTACCATACTCATTTTACCCAGTAGACTGTAGTGTTATACAAAAAACTGTTCAAAATCGGTGGGAAAACGGTTTCTGAAATTTCGAATTCCAATCATAAATATATCTTGATAATCAAAAATGCGATTGGCTTGTAAAAGTCATGGGAATCATTTCTGACCTTAAGGTTTATAATTATGATTGCAGCATGAGCTAAATCCAGGATTTTGTTTAGAATCAGAAGCAAAGTTACCTAATACCTGTGTTTAGGAGTTTTTCCGAGAATGTCAGCTGTACATAGTTTGCAGGAACAGACTCTATTTTGACGATTAAAAAAATACAATTGACATCTGTATGAAAAAACATGTCATACGAGACTGGTTGTCAAATAAAATAACAACAAACATTTGCTCTTTATTAGATACAGAAATTTCAGAGTTTACACGGCTTTTTAAAAGTGTCAAAACAAAGTCTATACTTGCAGACTACGCTTTAAGACTTCTCCCTCGCTCTTTCATGCTTTCTCTTCCCCTATTTCCCCTTTTTTTGCCATTTGCCATTTGTTTTCGTATTACCTATGCCAAACTGACGTCAAGCCACTCTGTCATTAATTAAGTTTAATTCTTGGTGCAGCAAGGTGTAGCATGGCCGTATGATCCCGCCGGGATGGTGATATAGCCCCCCCCCCCCTCCTCCACACACACATACATACTTTTGACGAGAGAGAGATAAGATAACAGGCTTAATGTTAACATTATTACTGTTATCCGTAATTTATTAGGGCCTATTATTATCATTATCATTATTATTATTATTATTATACTTAATTTTTTTATAATTATTACTAAGATTATCATTATTATTGTTATTATTATTATCGTCATTATCAAATACTTTCCTACCACGCACACCGCGCTTTGAGAATGGAATATCTGAGTAATAGAAAATTAGGATCAATGCAGTGCTAGCAGGGAGCGCACCTGTTCTGAAAAAAATCCTAACTGCAACAGGCCCTTGCAGTGCCGTAATTGAGCTAAACATTTTGAGGAAGCTGAGCCAGCCACCGCATATTGGAATATTTTCTTAACCACTAAAGAAACAGAGTAATGGCTGTAATAGCTCTTTGGTCGCATAGACAAACGAATATATATATATTGATAAGATTATGAAGCGGATACTAATCAAGTGATTGGTTGAGAGCGTACACGTGACCAGGCATTTATTTTGCCTAACACGTACGTAATTATACTAATGACCGGTCATTAGTAATTACTTATGACCGCTCATAAGTAAAATCATGTTACAAAACATCATTTTATAAAACAAATAAAACATCATCTTATAAAAAAATTAATACATATCATTTGTTCGGGCATTTGTAAAATTACCAGCACTCGGCACCTTCGAAACAACCTCGGCTGTCGCCTCAGGCATGTTAGACCGTTCCAAAGGTACCTTGTGTGGGTTATTTTTTACTAATGCCCTCACTGCTGTGTACTATTTGTATAATATTTAATATCCATTGATCACTTCTTAAAATAGGGATAGCATTTAAATTATTACGTAGACAATTCCTTGGTGAGCTTCAAATTTTAGGGGTAGACCCCTTTTAATATTTCCAAGGCCAACAGGCAGGCCCCATTCCCCTTTGTGACTCGTGACGTTAAAATGAGACGGAAGTCACATTTTTTTCAGATTCTATTTTATTTGTTATTTTTATTCTCCGTTTCATGAGCTTTACTTTGATGTATAGCTCATTTCAAGAGAGTAGTTGATAGAGAGTTGATATTTGTATAAAATTACAGTGATGTGTTTGATACAAACCATTACAAAGTTGATCAATCCACAATTTTGGAAAGTCTTTCTTCACCTTTGACAAATTGAAAGATAACAACAGTTTTGGAAACTTATATTTTTGACACATGAAATCCACATTATACCAGTGTCCTTGACTAAAAATATTTTTTACTTTAAAAATCCCAAGTTTTTTTTCCCATAAGTTGAAATGCAATAGCTGGTTATCAAAAGAAATATAACTATTGTTCCATAATATTTCATTTTCAATATTTTTAACCATGGGTGTATTTATACATATCTCAATTACCGACCTAGTACAAAGTAAATCAAAGTAAAAAATGGGGTATCCTAGACATTCGACATAGCATCTCCATGTCTTTGTTATTAGAATTAAACTAAAACACCCAGTGAAATTCCTCCACCCTATTTAACCAATAGGAAAATAAAATTTTCCATGTAGCTTTCTTATCGTCAAAAAATCTCCTTATCCAGGAAAGTTGCAGTGAGAGTAATATGGTTTTGCAAACGTATATTTACGAGAACAAAACGCTTACAAGGTTATACTTTTTTTGGCTCTTCTTTTAAATAAACTCACGCTTCAATATCATATTTTGATACAGTTATCGTTCTAGCCCCCCTCTCCCTCGCCTCTCTTTATATTCTATCATCTCTCTTTTTCATCATGTTAAACAGTGAAGTGAAACAAATGATTTTTTTTTCTCAGACTGTTATGAATTTTTTCCGAGCTTTCCAAAAAAGGTATTGCTTTTTGTATAAGATATACACGTCACTAACATATATTTCCCCCTTTAAAAAGGAAGAGAAAATAGCACATATGTCATACTATTGACAGAATTTATGTTCTCTCTTTGTTAAACGCCTACTTTCCTTTTCTTTTTTCTTAAAAACCAAAAAGCTTGATAATTTCCCGCATTTCAAAGAGTAAATATACAAACACAACCTGACCAAAACGTTTTGAGTTCTCTCCTTCTGAAATCACTCAATTGGGACCGACTAAGTTTCTGTTTTCTCTTGCAAAAGGGAAGTTTCTTTTGCGTTCACTCTCTACTTTAACCCAATAGCGAGGTGAGGTGAAGGATCGTCGGAGCTGGACTCTACAGAAAAGGAATTGCTGATCAGTCTGCAATTCCAGTGGATCATCATCATGCAGCTGCAAGTAAAACGGTACGTATCGTCTTTCTCATAGTCGATGGGATCTGACTTGACATTGACATTACCAACTGCCTCGACTTGATATTAACAATATCAACTGCCTTGACTAGACAAAGATAATATCAACTGCCCCGACTTGACAGAGATTATATAATCTACCCGGATTTGACAAAAAATAATATTATCTCCCCGACTTGACAAAGATAATATTATCTCCCTGACTTGACAAAGATAATATTATCTACCCGGACTTGACAAAGGTAATACTACCTGCCTTGACTTGACAAAGATGACATTATCTACCCCGACTTGATGTTGAAATGGAACTGCTGTATTTTTGTGAATATAGCATTGGTTTTGTTTTTCCTCAAATGTTGATATTTGTGACACACCCTTTTTCTTGTTAGAAGATTTGATGTTAAAAAAGGAGCTTAACAAGAATGGCAAAGGTTTAAAAAAAATATTAAATCAGCGTAGGCATGTGAAAAGAGTGTACTTACCAATGCCTGGGATGCATTTGAATTTTCTTCTGGCCTGTCATCCACGTCTATATCATCTCTGCCACGTGTGTCTGAGCTGAGTAAAGTAATGCGTGTACCTTCCTATTAAAAAAATAGAATAACAAATGAAACGCCCTCGATCATCCACAAGGAATTTGTCACCGTAGATGGAAAACATTTTAAACTATTATAACCCATGTCGAAAAGAATCCCGTGCAGGGATGATTAATATGACATAAAACAGTCCCACCACGAGAATAAAAGAAAAGGCGACGTATTTTGTATGATATCCCGGGTATACAATGACGTCACATTTCGAAGAGATCGATATCGCCACATTTCACTACCCATCTAATAATTATTCTAATGGGTTATCATGGCAGAGATTAAAAAATGAAAATGGCAAAATTTGTTTTGTTCCCCCCATCTCAATATCCGCCTTAGAAATGCATTTCATTATTTTTTCAAATTCCAATGTCACACAAAAATTATACATTAAATAGATTGTCATAAAGCTTAGGAAAGCCGACATGAATACTTACATTTTCATTTTTTTTTTTCAATTATTAAAGTACCTAATAAATTCACTCTTTAGATCAGGAATGTAAATTTAAACGAAGCATGTGCTCTTTTTTTAGGATTCGGTAAAATTATGGATCCTTTTCGGTGGGTGACATAGACCCCGTTTACAGTGAGCAAAAAGGCCGGGCCGGCCGCCGAGCCGCGGCCCGGCCTAGCACTGTAAACGCGCAAAAGGCCAAATGCGAGGCCAAACTGGCCGCGCATTTGGCCCTGCTCTTGATGTAGTCTAGGCCGCGGCCCGGCTTTTCTCACTGTAAACGCACGCAGGGCCAAATGCGCGGCCAATTGCGGGGCCAACTGTTACCCCGGAAGTGAAAGGATCATTACGTCTTAGAATAATCACGCCGTACTGCGCTGCATGCATGCATGTAAAAATCGCGACCGGATCTGCACTGTGACCCCGGCGCGCCCCAAATAATCGTTTGTTTACATGCAGAGCGCCACTACGACAAAATATTGAAAGGTTACAATTTTGGCCGCGGCCTAGCCTGCCACTGTAAACGCACAAAATTGTGGGGCCTAGACCCCGTTTACAGTGAGCAAAAAGGCCGGGCCGGGCCGGGCGCGACTTTACGTTTTACACTGTAGTTCCGTCATTTTCACGATAAGTGAGTAAAACCGGGCTGCAGCAAAGACTAGTACTTCATGAACAGCGCGCCTGATCTGAACTTGCCAGGTTATTCTCGCATTCTTGACGTTATATTTCATTAATGGTTGATTTATGTCATAATCTACCATGGAAGACATTACGCAAACAACGCTTCCTGATCCATTGCAGGTATGTAAATGAAAAATTTAAAATAAAAAAACGTTTTATCATACGTCTCACAGATAGTAGATAGATGTAGACTAGTCCCACATGTGGATTTGTTTGTAGTGTAACTGTACTATATAGTGTAAGACGATGAAATCACCCAAGAAATCTCCAAAGAAAGTGGAGGGATCAACCAAGAGAGAGAGAGAGAGAGAGATGATGATGTTGGCTGCTGCTGATGATGATCAAGTTCAGGCAATAAATAATTGTTTTAAAAAAAAAAATCAATTTTATGGATGTTTTTTTTATTTTTTTTAATTTTGTTATTTTTTAATTCTCTTGCCTCGGGTTCTTGGCCTGGGAAGTTGGGGATGATGATGATGCATCACTCCAGCAAAGCTAGAGAGTCCATGCTAATGATGCATTGCATGGTGATCATGCCTCGTACGATTACGATATCTGAGGAACTTTATAAGTTATAACATCTATAATAATGGTAATGAACTTGATTGAAGTGAATAATTTTGTTCAGTAGGAACTTGTCAATAGCTAAATTATATTATGGTACAAAATATAATAAATTTGTTTTCTTTTATGCCATTCTTGTTATGGTTCCTATGAAACTCTTGTCATTATTTTTAGATATCCTGGTTTTGCCACGCACTTGGAAACATTGTATGACAGGCGCCAGGTGTGGGCACAAGCCTTTAGGCTAAATCTTCGAATTCGTGGAAACAACACAAACAATTACGCAGAGGCAGCCATGCGGGTGCTAAAGGAATCAGTGATGCAGTGGTCAAAGGCTTTCAACATTCCACAGCTTCTGGATTTCTTGTTATCCAGACTAGAGGATTCTACCAACGAAAGCTGTTGGCTGTTGTTAACCAACGCCCTGAAGTGGCAGCCCCACTTAAATAAGACAACAATCAACAAAGAAGATGTATCTAAGGTATTATCTTTTTCCTAGATTCCTTTATCTTCTTTTAATATACCAAATGGATAATGTTGTGACATGAAGAATTTGTGTGCATTGATGACTCTGAACACAGGATGCTATTCCTGTTAGAGATATCATATATCAATCTGAAATGTTCTGTTATTGTTTCTAAGTTACCCTGTTTCATACCAGATTGATAATTCTTGTCCTGTATTAATTAGGTTCATGATTTTTCCATTTGTACTGCCATTATTTTTTATTATCATCATGTGATTGTCCCGATTTATCAATGTATTTTTGGTTGGTTGTTTTAACAATGCTCTAAGAGAACAGCACCATGTATAACATAAATGACCTAAATAATAGAAAGAAAAATAAGCAAGTGCCTTTTTTTTTCAAAATATGTCTTTCTAGACTGGAGAGAACACATACATGTACAAAGTAGTCAGCCAGACAGACAGCGAGGTGGTGTACGAAGTTGACATGGCTGTCAGGGTTTGTGCCTGTCGCCAAGGCCGGACAGGTGGTGCCTGTAAGCATCAGCAGGCTGTTGTCAAGTACTTCAACATTACTTCGGACAATTATTTGCCTTCATCTGCCAGTCAAAGGAAGGTTCTGCTACACGTTGCAACAGGATGTAAGTTGATTTTTTTGTCTCGCCTGAACGAAGTTCGGCAGAGACCTAGTAATCACTTTTCTTTTTTTCTCCTCCTGTTAGTCTGTTGGTCTGTTAGTCTGTTACAAAAATCATAAAGTTTTTGTTTAGTTTACTCTCATTTCTTTATTTCTGCATCAATTGCGTTCAAACTTGGTACAAATGATCCTTGGGTAATACCACATTTGTGTTGATGAGGATGATGATGTCAAAGGTTATCAAGGGGTCAAAAGGTCATATTCCTTGTTTTATTGATCGCAAAATCAGGCGAGACCTGTGGTTCGCGAACCACCTTGGTTTTTTTTTTTCATATTCAGAGAGTATTGGGTGTACAAGATGTATTTACAGGGTTGAAAAGAACCAGAAAGAGATCTACCATGTCATGTCTTACATTTGGTTAACAATGAACATAGAAAAAACCAAGCCTGAGCAAATAATCAAATAATAACTTCCTGAATTGTAGATGTTGTTCTCTCCTGTGAAGAATACTGTACTTTAAAGACAGTATGCAGTGCATTTGTTGTCCAATGTAATGTTTTCTAAATTGGGTAGTGATATATAATTATTGAATTTCAGCAACAAGCAATGTGCCATCAGGATGGCTTGGCCCTCTCCAGTCATCTGAGCCCACAGCTGAGGATGTGCCCGAGCCTGATGTAGATGAGCCCGAGCCTGATGTAGATGAGCCAATGTCTAGTAGCCATCTTGATGACCATGCTTCAATCGAAGATCCTCAACTAGTCAGGCTAGAAAGCCTGCATGCCCAGAGAGATCTACACAACCAGTTTGCCCAACGTATGCATAGACATTACTCCACCAAATGTAAGCAATGACTTTCATTTTTTACTGCATGCATTATAAGATCGTTCTATTTTTCCATTTACGCTTAACCCTCATCCCATTTTTTTTTTTTCACTTGAGTCCATGGAGGGGGGAAGGGGGCATTTTTTGCCCCCTTCAGATCTCAACCGCCAATCGCGCAATCTCCACGAAAATTTGCATGATAGTAGTGTGCGATGTGATCTACAAGAATGTAAAGTTAGTCTTTCCGAAATAATGTCTTTTTATTTTATGTTAATTATGTTAATTTATGCACGAAATCATACTTTTTGCTCTAAATCACTAAATAAAGCTCATAGAATTCTAATTTTTGGTGTAAATATTCTTTGTAGCATTCCAAAAATTATACTTGAAGAAAATTCCTGGTATCAAAATTAATTTCTTATGTATTTCTTCTTTCGCGACCTTTTGTTTTTGTTTGTTTTGGGGCAAAATTTATTGCAGAAACTTTTCGAAGCATAATTATGCTGAAACAAAATAATTTTAGCCAATGAGCTGTTTTTGGTTTGACGGATATTTGTTTAAATCGTGCAACGTCGTAACGGTATGCCCGTTTTCGTGAAAATGTTTTTGAAAGTAAAAGTCAGCGAGCGCCGCGTTCAAAAATTTCGCGTCAGAATGGTCGTGGAAAATGTTGATGGGCCCCCCCCCCTCCACGTGGTTAGAGTTAATTTTTGTTTTTCTTGGCATTTCAATATCTTACAACATTGGAATAAATCAAATTTGTTTACATAATAATGGCTATCATTTGCATGCTACAGAAAATTTGCATATTACATCCATGCGGATGGATACACAGGTGCGGATGCAGTAGGGAGCCAATTGTGGCCCCAGTCCTTGTTCAACCCTGTGTCCGCACCTGATTTCCTGAGAATTTACATTATTGTTTATCCCTGATGATACATGTTGCATTTTATTGTTAATTATTAATATTCATGATAACAGTTGTTGAATCTAATTTGCATGTTATAGTTATTAATATTCATGATGATGTATGTTGCAGAGAATCTATATGTTACTGTTAATTATTACTATTAATGATAAAATATATTGAATAGAAGTTGCATTTTATAAATTATTATGTTCATGGTACATGTTTCAGAAAATTTGCATGTTGCATGTCAGACCAACCACCCCCCCCCCCAAAAAAAAAAAAAATTGTATTGGCATAACAGCCAACTGAAAAATATGGTTGACAATTACAATTTTTTTTTCACTCGGAGTAATTCCATATTTGCTGCTTGCCCTACCTTAACAAGTGCATGATAAAAATAGATTAGCCAAAATGAGGACCATACTTCTTTTGGTTTTTATTTTTCCAGAGATTCTTGTATATATTTTGGAATAAAAACAAATCCAGGGTATGTGGTACTATTATGTTAGGTCAGGTTATGCCAATTCAACATCTTTCCTTGGGGGGTCTTATCTTGATTATTAATGTTCATGACATAACAAATTCTTCTGTTTGTTTTTTTTTATTTTTCTTCCATCTGTTAACTCACACCTTGTCTATTAATGATTGGATACAGATGTAGCAAACAAGTAAGTATAATACAGTTTTATTTCATTTTCAGCATATTCCATTTTATATCTAGTTTGTAAATGAATGTCGCCAAGGCGCACATTTCAGCACTCCTGCTTACAGTAGTAAACAAGTGGATACTGCCATCAACAAAAGTTGACGATGTGTGCTCCTCTTATGTTATATGTTTTTGGACATATTTCTTACCATTGTTATTATAACATTTAAGGGCTAACATGTTTACAGAGAAAAATTATAATTGAAACAAAACTCAAGCAAAATAGAATTGAGTTGTATTTACATCTTGTTTGTAGATACTTCTTTGACAGTGGCCAGTCACTTTAAATTAATGAAGGAAAGTGTAAAATGCTAGTTAACTGATAGTGAGTATGTAACCAAATAGAACTGTTATGTGAGATTTTGTCTTACTAGGTAATTTTTCTTGCTTTTTGTTTTCAGCTCCACAGAGAGACAACAGGATTTTGGAGGATGTCCATCATATGTTTGTGGACATGGAGGAAAAACTAAAACAAGATCCAACCACCTACGTAGAATCGTACAAGGCTATGCTCAGAGCATATGGTCGTTTAAAAACAGACAGTGCCCTTGTATCAGCAATCGAATGTTTGGCAGGTATAGCGGAGTAAATCTTGCTAAAAGGAAGGTGAAGTCGAAGGCAGGAGTCTCGGGTGGACTGCTACAGTCATCTGGCCCCAGCATCCCTGTTCAGCCCTCAGCCATATCACGCCGTCGACTGAAACTCGGAGGGAGGAGGAAACTAAATAAGGGACGTCCAACCAAACAGTCTGCCATGAAAGAGCAAGCCTTTTCTAGACCATCTTCATCAGCCATAATTCCATCCAAGAAAAAGCGTGTTGCTGCACCACATTCCCTTGGACATGCAGTGACTATGTGCCAATCTTTAGGGAAGACACATAGTGCAAAATAATTGAGTATGCTCAACCAAACACCTTCATCTTCAGGCGAATTACCAGAAGATTATATACCAGAAGCCGTGGCCCGCTGCATGAATAAGGCACAGCGGGATTATATGCCAGATATACCGATCCTCTATAATTCTTCCAATGACTTAGGAGGATTAGTACATCCGGTATAAAATGCTGTTTTGCGGTTTTCCGCAGTGGGCGCAGCTTTATCTTTTGGTAAGTCACCTAAGCTGTCATTATGCACTGGATGTGTCCCAAAAAGTATTATTTGGACTATATTTGGGATAGTTATGACTTTTGTTTTCAATTCTGCTGATGTCATATCTTTGCAAACAAATTACCACCTTGAAAGCTATTTCTTATTTGCTAACAATTGCCTGATTTTGTGATACTTTTTCCCTTTTAGTCTCACTTTCATGATAATCAACATCCATAAAAAATACAAATTAAAGGTTTAAATGCTAATGAACCTTACCTAATAACAAGGCATTAGCGATGTTGTGTCTCGACCACTTGTGAAAATGACTAGAAATATCGCGATCTCCTTGCCATCCATGAGAATTGTATATGAGAGTCATACAGGTAAACTTTAAACGTTTTACCTGAAATGACCTATGACTTCACCATGTGACCTCTGAAGGCACGAATATATCCTAAATTTTGTTTGCCATTGCAGCAACATGTGCAGAGTTATTTATTTTGATTTATTTATTTATTCATATATTCATATTCCACAAATCATCAAAGTACATTTCATAATAAAACATTTCCATTGAAAAAAATACATCAACTGCATAACATATGCAGATTTGAAACATACCAATAAAATGAAAAAATGGAGGGGCCTACTGAAAAGCATAGCTTGTAAGATGTAGACCCCCTATCGAGATTTTATACAAGGGTAATATGATATAAATTTAGCAAAATAATCAGCAAAATTCTATAAATTTATATAGATATAAACATTGTAACATGAATGTATATAAACTATATACAAAATTATGTAGATATTGACTTTAAAATAATCAACACTACCGTGGATAAGTATAAAGTTCACGAGATATTTGATTAAATCAATAAGAATTCAGAAGAAATTTTTTGATGAGTATTCTAAATCGGTTCAGATTTTGGGTCCTGTGAAAAATACAGTTTTGCTAGAAAATACTGTTCTGCTTTTAGGTATTAAGTGATAGTCATTTGATTGTCTAGTATTATAGGAATGCAAAGTATTATTTCTCATAAATTTTATTTTGTAGGACATAAGGTATACTATCTGTATCTAGCTGATACATGAATTGGAATAGTTGTAGAGGTCACTGACTTTAAGGATACGTTTCTGACGAAACTATTCATCCGTATGAGCTCTAAAGGGCTTATTGCATATCATTCTCAGTACTTTTTCTGAAGTAGAATGACTTTGTTGAGTCTCGTGTGAGAGGCATTTCCCATGCCAGAATCTCATAATTAAGATATGGTAAATTTATTGCACAATACCACATGGATAGTGCCTGTGCTGGAAGAAAGCTTTTAAGCTTGTTGATGACTCAATATTTCTTGCCACAAGAGAGTCTTGCAGGTAAATTTTAACATATGACCTCAAACGACCTTTGAACTCACCATGTGACCTCTGACAGCACTGCAACATGGTGTTATCCCTATTACAGGAAACTGAAACATTGTGAGAAAATAAGTACTTGTTTTGCTACTTAGTAACATAATAATTACGGTATGCATGCATTGAGTAGTGAATTAGTGGGCCTATATCATAAGACTACACTGCTCAGAATGTTGCATTATGGATTAGTAACCGGGCCAGATTTGAGTAGTTGAGGAATTGAGGTGGTGCTATACAAGGCTGCTGGTTCGTATTGGGTTTAAAGGCGACGTACAGAAATTAGAGCCAATCCTAGATGAGATCTGTAATCTCGAAGATTAGATAATCAGATTTGTGTAAAATGTTATGTTTATATTATTCAGTTGAGCTACTCACCGTTCATGGGCATGTGCATTGGGGTTAATTCATTAATTGATGTAACTTGATTGTTATGCCATGCTACTGTACTTTGTGCAGAAAATGGACTCAGTAACTCAGCTTGCAAGCATCCTAAAATATATATATATTGATTGCTCTTGCATGAAACTGCCAGTAGCCATGATCAACTGAAGTATTCCATCTTCACAGGATATATATATATATATATATATTTAAAATCTAAATCACTTAATACTAATGTATCTTGTTCAGATATTCTATGTACTATTTGGCAAAATTGTTTGAAAGGTTCATGTCTTAAACCATGTTAAAGTTGCTTGAAACTTTGAGAAAACAACTTGTGAAATTGTGTGATAAGGCCATTGCACAATGCATAACTATTGTGCAAAACATTGATGATCAATGGTCGAACCCCCCTCCATCAGTTACAATAGGGTTAAAATATGCATGCATTTACTACGTTTTTTTTTTTTTGTTTTTTTGGTATTGAGTCTAAGTTCTGATTATAAGATGTTGAAAAGTCTGTCATACATTTTGAGATGAGATTGTGTGTCCGCGTAAATAAAAATTGAGGTTCAATGAAGTGAGTTTCTGTTGATAAAACATTTGCTGGTTTCATCTCTTTTTTTAATTTTGTCACTGTTAATTCAGCTTGTGCAGTTCCTATAAAAGCACTGTCCTTGATTTTTGTGTGTATATTTTAGGCAATAATTTACAGGGTT
>CP137671.1:26352065-26379244 GCA_037976565.1 Mesocentrotus franciscanus
TAATGTTCATGACATTAACAAATTCTTTCTGTTTGTTTGTTTTTTATTTTTCTTCCATCTGTTAACTCACACCTTGTCTATTAATGATTGGATACAGATGTAGCAAACAAGTAATATAATACAGTTTTATTTCATTTTCAGCATATTCCATTTTATATCTAGTTTGTAAATGAATGTCGCCAAGGCGCACATTTCAGCACTCCCTGCTTACAGTAGTAAACAAGTGGATACTGCCATCAACAAAGTTGACGATGTGTGCTCCTCTTATGTTATATGTTTTGGACATATTTCTTACCATTGTTATTATAACATTTAAGGGCTAACATGTTTACAGAGAAAATTATAATTGAAACAAAACTCAAGCAAAATAGAATTGAGTTGTATTTACATCTTGTTTGTAGATACTTCTTTGACAGTGGCCAGTCACTTTAAATTAATGAAGGAAAGTGTAAAATGCTAGTTAACTGATAGTGAGTATGTAACCAAATAGAACTGTTATGTGAGATTTTGTCTTACTAGGTAATTTTTCTTGCTTTTTGTTTTCAGCTCCACAGAGAGACAACAGGATTTTGGAGGATGTCCATCATATGTTTGTGGACATGGAGGAAAACTAAAACAAGATCCAACCACCTACGTAGAATCGTACAAGGCTATGCTCAGAGCATATGGTCGTTTAAAAACAGACAGTGCCTTGTATCAGCAATCCGAATGTTTGGCAGGTATAGCGGAGTAAATCTTGCTAAAAGGAAGGTGAAGTCGAAGGCAGGAGTCTCGGGTGGACTGCTACAGTCATCTGGCCCCAGCATCCCTGTTCAGCCCTCAGCCATATCACGCGTCGACTGAAACTCGGAGGGAGGAGGAAACTAAATAAGGGACGTCCAACCAAACAGTCTGCCATGAAAGAGCAAGCCTTTTCTAGACCATCTTCATCAGCCATAATTCCATCCAAGAAAAGCGTGTTGCTGCACCACATTCCCTTGGACATGCAGTGACTATGTGCCAATCTTTAGGGAAGACACATAGTGCAAAATAATTGAGTATGCTCAACCAAACACCTTCATCTTCAGGCGAATTACCAGAAGATTATATACCAGAAGCCGTGGCCCGCTGCATGAATAAGGCACAGCGGGATTATATGCCAGATATACCTGATCCTCTATAATTCTTCCAATGACTTAGGAGGATTAGTACATCCGGTATAAAATGCTGTTTTGCGGTTTTCCGCAGTGGGCCGCAGCTTTATCTTTGGTAAGTCACCTAAGCTGTCATTATGCACTGGATGTGTCCCAAAAAAGTATTATTTGGACTATATTTGGGATAGTTATGACTTTTGTTTTTCAATTCTGCTGATGTCATATCTTTGCAAACAAATTACCACCTTGAAAGCTATTTCTTATTTGCTAACAATTGCCTGATTTTGTGATACTTTTTCCCTTTTAGTCTCACTTTCATGATAATCAACATCCATAAAAAATACAAATTAAAGGTTTAAATGCTAATGAACCTTACCTAATAACAAGGCATTAGCGATGTTGTGTCTCGACCACTTGTGAAAATGACTAGAAATATCGCGATCTCCCTTGCCATCCATGAGAATTGTATATGAGAGTCATACAGGTAAACTTTAAACGTTTTACCTGAAATGACCTATGACTTCACCATGTGACCTCTGAAGGCACGAATATATCCTAAATTTTGTTTGCCATTGCAGCAACATGTGCAGAGTTATTTATTTTGATTTATTTATTTATTCATATATTCATATTCCACAAATCATCAAAGTACATTTCATAATAAAACATTTCCATTGAAAAAAATACATCAACTGCATAACATATGCAGATTTGAAACGTACCAATAAAATGAAAATGGAGGGGCCTACTGAAAAGCATAGCTTGTAAGATGTAGACCCCCTATCGAGATTTTATACAAGGGTAATATGATATAAATTTAGCAAAATAATCAGCAAAATTCTATAAATTTATATAGATATAAACATTGTAACATGAATGTATATAAACTATATACAAAATTATGTAGATATTGACTTTAAAATAATCAACACTACCGTGGATAAGTATAAAGTTCACGAGATATTTGATTAAATCAATAAGAATTCAGAAGAAATTTTTTGATGAGTATTCTAAATCGGTTCAGATTTTGGGTCCTGTGAAAAATACAGTTTTGCTAGAAAATACTGTTCTGCTTTTAGGTATTAAGTGATAGTCATTTGATTGTCTAGTATTATAGGAATGCAAAGTATTATTTCTCATAAATTTTATTTTGTAGGACATAAGGTATACTATCTGTATCTAGCTGATACATGAATTGGAATAGTTGTAGAGGTCACTGACTTTAAGGATACGTTTCTGACGAAACTATTCATCCGTATGAGCTCTAAAGGGCTTATTGCATATCATTCTCAGTACTTTTTCTGAAGTAGAATGACTTTGTTGAGTCTCGTGTGAGAGGCATTTCCCATGCCAGAATCTCATAATTAAGATATGGTAAATTTATTGCACAATACCACATGGATAGTGCCTGTGCTGGAAGAAAGCTTTTAAGCTTGTTGATGACTCAATATTTCTTGCCACAAGAGAGTCTTGCAGGTAAATTTTAACATATGACCTCAAACGACCTTTGAACTCACCATGTGACCTCTGACAGCACTGCAACATGGTGTTATCCCTATTACAGGAAACTGAAACATTGTGAGAAAATAAGTACTTGTTTTGCTACTTAGTAACATAATAATTACGGTATGCATGCATTGAGTAGTGAATTAGTGGGCCTATATCATAAGACTACACTGCTCAGAATGTTGCATTATGGATTAGTAACCGGGCCAGATTTGAGTAGTTGAGGAATTGAGGTGGTGCTATACAAGGCTGCTGGTTCGTATTGGGTTTAAAAGGCGACGTACAGAAATTAGAGCCAATCCTAGATGAGATCTGTAATCTCGAAGATTAGATAATCAGATTTGTGTAAAATGTTATGTTTATATTATTCAGTTGAGCTACTCACCGTTCATGGGCATGTGCATTGGGGTTAATTCATTAATTGATGTAACTTGATTGTTATGCCATGCTACTGTACTTTGTGCAGAAAATGGACTCAGTAACTCAGCTTGCAAGCATCCTAAAATATATATATATTGATTGCTCTTGCATGAAACTGCCAGTAGCCATGATCAACTGAAGTATTCCATCTTCACAGGATATATATATATATATATATATATTTAAAATCTAAATCACTTAATACTAATGTATCTTGTTCAGATATTCTATGTACTATTTGGCAAAATTGTTTGAAAGGTTCATGTCTTAAACCATGTTAAAGTTGCTTGAAACTTTGAGAAAACAACTTGTGAAATTGTGTGATAAGGCCATTGCACAATGCATAACTATTGTGCAAAACATTGATGATCAATGGTCGAACCCCCCTCCATCAGTTACAATAGGGTTAAAATATGCATGCATTTACTACGTTTTTTTGTTTTTGTTTTTGGTATTGAGTCTAAGTTCTGATTATAAGATGTTGAAAAGTCTGTCATACATTTTGAGATGAGATTGTGTGTCCGCGTAAATAAAAATTGAGGTTCAATGAAGTGAGTTTCTGTTGATAAAACATTTGCTGGTTTCATCTCTTTTTTTAATTTTGTCACTGTTAATTCAGCTTGTGCAGTTCCTATAAAAGCACTGTCCTTGATTTTTGTGTGTATATTTTAGGCAATAATTTACAGGGTTATTGTGTATCATGGCACCGTGACATTGTATAGTTTTATGAACTCTACATGCATGCCAAATATGAAGATAATAAAAGGAGTTAGTGAGGGGGACACTGTGAAGCCAAATATATGTCCCCCCCCCTTCTTTGGGCCTGTGAATGGACAAAATGCCTTGGGCTGAATATAGTTAATTACTCACAAATAAATACATGCAATTGAAAACTTGTGAAAGGAGTTAAGAGCACTGTGCTTTTCATGTGATAATTTCTTTGTTTTTTCTACCCTGATATGATATAACAGGGTTCTTGGAATAATTACAATTTACATAATAATATAATCATAAATTTAGAAATTATGGTTAAGATATAGATCAACATTACTCAGAATATAAATTCCGAGTTGGTATGAGCTGTAGCCTTTATGACTAGACTATTAGCAAAACAGTTTTTGATCTCATAAATGTACATGCTTAATATAGGATGACAAAAAGGGCTGGGGTCACTTCTTGTATAATATGGGAAAATCATTGATTGTTTTTTTTAATATACCTGGCTGAATGAAGTTTTATGATTTTATGGTCAGTTATTCAGAAATAACTCGCCCTAAAATTATAAAACTTCATTCAGCCTGGTATTTACTTTTTACCATCCTTAATTTGCAACAAAAAGTGTTATAACAAAAGCTAGTGAATGAACTTTTGTGATTGCTCTTTCCATTGTGATCCATAGTTTGCGTATATTAGATGTGAAGTAACTGGATTTTTGGGGGACACCCTGAATGTTATACGGAAAATAATACAGAACAGGCACGTCAATCAAAATATTAACATTCCGGTTAAATGTCAATTGTGTATGAATTCAATTAACATGTATATGTGCACTTTGTGTACTTGGCAATTCCGATGTAATGTGGGCTAGATATTGATTATTTCAGTCATTTAAAGACCATGTGCAACCAATAACAAGTTAACTGCTTTTGAACCATATGATCGTCCACATTTGTAACATTCTGAATGTAATAAATGAATTATACATTTATTCAGTGATTTGCAAAGTTGATATATGTGTGTCGCTTATTGTGGAATTGCCATGTACTATTTGTGAATGTTACGATTGTGTCATAGATGCTTGCTTTTGTTTGCAAACTCATTTATTTAGGGGAGGGTGGGGTACTCAGATTTGTCACCAATGGGGTGTATGGAGCCTCTCAACCCATACTATTTTATTAAGACTCAGTTGCCCCCTCCAAAAAAAAAAAAATGTAGGCCTAACATTTATTAGGGATTCTAGATCATATTTACAAATAGAAATTTACAGATTTTTAAAAACAAAAATGTGGAAAATGGGGCATGTTTTTGTGTGCGTGCGTGTGTGTGTGAGGTGTGTGTGTGTGTGTGTGTGGTTGTCGGCCAATGTGTGCCAAATTGCAATACCAATTAAATATTTTGACAGCCACACTGTCACAGATCAAAAAGAGACTATGAATGATATCATTAATAGCCTCACACACCGCCCCCACCATGCACCCTCCAAATGCAGAATAGTAATTTTCTAGGGTTTTTTTGTATATTTTTATCTTATTTATTTATTTTTTCTTTTGAGCAGCTAGTTGGGTATACAGCGTCGATATCTACACACACACACAAGAAAACTGGAGAAAAAAAACGGCTTCGTATTTAGGGTGGGGGTCGATCTCCCCTTTATTATTCTTTATATTTTGGTTAGATGGGCTGCTATTGCCACCCCCACTCCCCTCCCCCTTCCCATGCAAGCCCCAAAACAACAATAAGGAAGTAATTATTTCGTCTTAGCTCTGTGTGATTATTGTGCTCCTTTTATATATTATCCGTAAACTGATCATATTTACTGTTTGAAAGTTTAGTTTGAAAGTTTATTTATTTACTTATCGACAACCCATTCTGGGTATCGGAGTCCATTACAAATACATTAGAATAATTTACATAACAGCATTTGAATAATACATATTCAAACAAGCAAATCGAAAGTACATTAAAAAAGCAATATGTACAAAATAACATTAAATAAACAAATTATTTGAGTGATATAAAATTAAGAAAAAAAAGGAAAGAAAGAAAGAAAGAAGTATGGAATATATTACAAGAAAGGAAATTTGAAGGTAGTGAGAGTGAAGGTGGTGGGGTGAAATGTGACTCTTGATTGTAAGTCCATATATCTGACGTTCACATTATGTCAATTGTTATGACATACAGGAAATAAATTAATGAAATAAAATAATAATAATGAAGAATAATCTCTGCGTACCGAAAAATATAACAGTAGTGGCTCATGCGCAAAGCTATCTTCCGCATGTCCATAGTGAAGTCGCATACGTCTACATGGTATCTATCATATCACCGGTGAGTTCAGATCAGTGTGTGTGTGTGTGTTTGAGTTTTTACAGACGTGTATCAATCAGATATGATTATTTACGTCTGGGACCGACCTTTAACGTCACCATCGGAAAGACGTGACCAGGGCTCGAACCTCGAACCTTTGAATCAATTCGTAACTTCCCCACGCAGCTTGGATTACAGGCGCACGCCACAACGCCCAGTTGTACATGTAGTCTTTGCTGCAGCCCGGTTTTACTCACTTATCGTGAAAATGACGGAACTACAGTGTAAAACGTAAAGTCGCGGGCCGGGCCGCGTCTTATTATTTCGTACCACGGCGAGCCCAGATTCCTATTATATTATGAATATTCATTACGCAGGGTCGGGGAAGGTCTCGATTCTCTTGAATATTCATGTATGATCGAGGCGGGAACTATCCTACGCGTGTAGCATGCGCAGCATCGAATATTGTGTGTAACACGTTGGATTAATGGTAGGCCTATAAAACGACATAGAAAAGCAATGTCATGGTCATTTAGATAATACAGTCATAAATGCTGTGTTTATACTAGTAAATGCCAAAATGTCAGTAGAAGATTATATAGCATATATTTCAAGCAAGAGTCTTGATAGACAATTTATGAGTAGGCCTACCGTACTTTTCTGAGGTCAAGTTGAATCTAGTTCTTTTCATGAAGGGAAAATAATCAGTTCGCTGTTTGCTTTTAAATATTACAAGCAGAGGTTGAATTTTGGTATTGAATATGTGATACATTATTATAAACATGAGTTAAATTCAATTGGCAAAGGTGACTTTGATACACTGCTTGTATATAGTGACTTAGTTTGTCCCTTTGGTTATCAAGTATTGAACAAGTGTGTTTATTTGATGCTTAGGAAAGAAAGCAGTTATTTAATCCGGTTAGAATTGGTGAGAACGAATATAGCACTGTGTGTCACAAATAAATCCCTATTCGTTTAATACGAAAGAGTATCTTTACGAGGATGAAGTACGTAGCTATAGAGTTTGATTTCATAAGTCATTTATTATGACAGGTACATAGTATGTGAAACGACACATCATGCAGGCACTAAAGTAATTATTCAGTGGTAATATTATGCAGTTAAGTGAGCATGCATAGATCATAGAAATAATTTAAGTGCAATACACAGGTATTTATTTTTGCTAACTGTCTGTAAATATGTAGGCCTATTCTTGTTATTTTTTTTATACAGATTGAATTGTCACTACGACCCAGTCTAAAGAATAAAACGTCAAATCCAGTTTTATCAAATTTGCTAATTGAACTTAACTCATGTTTATACTGTATCACATATTCAATACCAAAATTCAAGCTCTGCTTGTAATATTCAAACAAGCGAACCTAGAACTGATTATTTTCCCATTCATAAAAAGAACTAGATTCAACTTGACCTCAGAAAAGTACTCATAAATTGCCTATTAAGAGAACAATCATTTTACTCTTGCTTGAAATATATGCTATATATCTTGTCTACTGACATTTTTTTGTTGCATTTATTAATAATTAAACACAGCATTTATGACTGTATTATGATCTAAATGACCATGACATTGCTTTTTTAATGTCGTTTTATGCCATTAATCCAACGTGTTACACACAATATTCGATGCTGCGCATGCTACGTATATGTAGGATAGTTCCCGCCTCGATCATACATTAATATTCAAGAGAATCGAGACTTTCCCCGACCCTGCGTAATGAAAATTCATGAAATAATAGGAATCTGGGCTCGCCGTGGTACGAAAAAATAAGACGCGGCCGGGCCGCGGCTCGGCCCGGCCTAGCACTGTAAACGCACGTAGGGCCAAATGCGCGGCCGAGCCTGCCACTGTAAACGCACAAAACTGCGGGACCAAGTAGGACGCGGCCCGGCCGCGGCACGGCCCGGCCCTGGCCCTTTTCTCACTGTAAACGGGGTCATAGTGAATATTACTAAGGGGGAGTATTTTGTCATTCACCTCATAGAATCCATAATTTCAACTGGAGCCTCTCCGTGCATGGTATATTTTAATACATGTGGCTCTTAAATTGAATAAAGGTCTAGCCCAGCGAATTCTGTCTCATTTTGTCGTGACGGGTTACTATTGCCTCTATATAACTCTAATTTGTAGTGACAAAATTTGACCGATGTCTTGAAAATGAAGGCCTATTCATTCTCGGCTACTTTTAAGAGATAAATTAATCGCCAGGTACTATAGGCCTCTGTAAGTATTAGTATCCCGATGGGCCTTTGCCAATTGGGTCCTATCCCCCTTCCCCCTTACACACACGCACACATTCCATGCCGATACAACAACATGATCTAAAATCTATGCCCTTAAATATCCACCCATTATACTGACCACAGACTTTGGTACGTAATTCGAGCAAAACAGCTTTTAAATACACCGTACTTAAACAATAGAATCTGGCAAGCCGGACATTAGCGATCACGTACAATAGCGTTGCGTCGCCGCGCTCGTCTACGTAGTAAAATGCTTTATGACAATTAGATGCTTCGTTGTTGAGCTCGCTGTAAATTTTCGTCAACTTAGACTTGTTGGTTATTATTGATATTTATTCAGTCGCCAAATGACAGACAGAGTTGTACGTTAGATTTATATTTTCTTCAAAAGACAGAGTGGCCCTGATTTCTAGACTGTGAACTCCATCTTTCACGCAACGAATCAGAACTTGAAAACATGACGGCGGCACGTGCGAAGTAGGACCTCGAGCAGCAGGACGGACCGTCCGAGCTGGACTCTACAGAAAAAGGATAGCTGATCAGTCTGCAATTCCAGTGGATCATCGTCAAGCAGCTGCAAGGAGAACCGCATCGTCTCTCTCATAGTCGATGGGATTTGACTTAATATTGACAAAATCAACTGCCTTGACTTGACAAAGATGATATTATCTGCCTCGACTTGACAAAGACAATATTATCTGCCTTGACTCGACAAAGATAATATTATCTACCCGGCCTTGACAAAGATAATATTACCTGCCTTGACTTGACAAAGTTAATTCATTATCTACCCAGACTTGATGTCGAAATGGCACTGCTGTATTTTTGTGAATATAGCATTATTTTTACTTCTTATTTGTGACACACCCTTTTTCTTGTTAGATGATTTGATGTTAACAAGGAGCTTAACAAATACGGCAAAGGTTTAAAAAAAAACATTAAATCAGCGTAGGCATATGAAAAGAGTGTACTTACAAATGCCTGGGATGCATTTGAATTTTCTTCTGGTCTGTCATCAACCTCTACATCATCTCTGCCATGTGTGTCTGAGCTGAGTAAAGTAATGCGTGTACCTTCCTATTTAAAAAAATATGATATGAAATGAAACGCCCTCGATCATCCACAAGGAATTTGTCACCGTAGATGGAAAACATTTTAAACTATTATAACCCATGTCGAAAAGAATCCCGTGCACACCCTTTTTCTTGTTAAATGATTTGATGTTAACAAGGAGCTTAACAAATACGGCAAAGGTTTAAAAAAAAAATTAAATCAGCGTAGGCATATGAAAAGAGTGTACTTACAAATGCCTGGGATGCATTTGAATTTTCTTCTGGTCTGTCATCCACCTCTACATCATCTCTGCCATGTGTGTCTGAGCTGAGTAAAGTAATGCGTGTACCTTCCTATTTAAAAAAATACAATATGAAATGAAACGCCCTCGATCATCCACAAGGAATTTGTCACCGTAGATGGAAAACATTTTAAACTATTATAACCCATGTCGAAAAGAATCCCGTGCAGGGATGATTAATGTGACATAAAATAGTCCCACCACGAGAATAAAAGAAAAGGCGACGTATTTTTTAATGATATCCCGGGTATACCATGACGTCATATTTCGAAGATATCGATATCGCCACATTTCACTACTCATCTAATATTTTTACGAGTTATTCATGGCAGAGATTGAAAATGAAAATGGCAAAATTTGTTTTGTTTCCCCCATCTCAATCTCCGACTTAGAAATGCATTTTATTATTTTCCAAATTTCAATGTCACATACAAATTATACAGTAGACTCTCATTAAGCTTAGGAAGGATATGAATATTTACATTTTCATTTTATTTTATTTTCTTCAATTATTAAAGGCCTACCCATAAGATTTCTATCTATAGATCAGGGATGTAAATTTTTACATACCAAACATACCATATGTGCTCTTTTTTAGGATTCAGTACAATTATGGATCTTTTCGATGGGTGACGTAATGAGTGAGGGGGAGTACTTTATCAGTCACCTCGAGGAATCCACAATTTCAACTGGAGCCTCTCAGTGCATGGTATATTTTCATAAAAAACCATTGAGGCAATCCTGGATATGAAAAGAACGATTGCTTGATGTGGACCTGTGGTTCTTAATTTAAATATACGTACCTCCTATGTATTTATTAATTCATTCATCAAATAAATGTAGAGGCGAATACAATTCCCAATTTTCTCTTCTCTCATATCAAGTGATTTAGAAGGTAATTAAACGTTTAATGTATTTTTGTGCCATATAAAAAAATATCCATGGATGCCTTAAAAACGTGAGTTAGTCCCAAATTAGGTTCTAGTTTTATGGTATATCTTTACTTACAACACACTTTGGAAATTATTTTTATGTAACATCGATATTTACCTCGTCTCTAGTTTCACAATAAGAAACGTCAGTGACAAACGGATTAGAAATTCTTCTCGATGCCTGTAACTGAAAGGATAGGATGATCGTCAAAACTATTAAAAAGGGGCTACTTCGTTAAAGGAATTTACGGTTATGTGTTATTTTATAAGCTGATTGGGCGCGCGACGAGGAAACGATACAGAGGCTGGACTAACCCATTGTTTGCATTAGCGACTTTTCGCACGGCGACGCAATGAATGAAATGAGCTGTGACCGTCCCGCATACAGGTACTGTCGCGATCTAATGTGCAGTTTCCCAACAACGGAATTTTTATCCTGTCGAATCAACATCATAATCTTGTACAGGATCCGTTATTCTGCAGTGATTTTCTTTCATTCTAGTATCATGTGTACGGTAAAAGAAACCAAAGTTTGTGATTATGTATTTTTATGAAGTTCCTTCAACCTAAAACACGAGTGTTTAGCAGCTTAAAAACGCAAACCACCGACGCAAACTGAACACACACACACACACACACACAAACACATTTGAAAGTATGGGACTTCATATTAATACAAAGGGACCATCTCTCATTAGCCCACTTTACTTCGTATTATCATCTTTATTTTTTGAAGGATAAAATGATCCCGTTGTTGGCAATGGAACAGCTGATCGCGGCGAAGGTGAAAATCTACTTCCATACTAGAAATATGTGCCGGCATGCTTTGCGATGAAACAACCGTGAAGGCACGTATACGCGGGAGTGTCCGCGCTTACGTGACGTCAGAAAAGTCGTACAGCCATTTGCATGCGAGCCTCGCCGTCACAGTTAACAAGCGCTCTGATTGGCTAATCACGCCACCCCGTACTAGCTCGATTCCCGACGCTATTTCGGCTGAATACCGTCGTAGGTTTGGACGCTACGAGGAAATTTTCGCTCTGAGTGCGACCCCCGCTAAGATTAGCGTTGTAGAAGACCGCGTCGCCGGTTGCGAAAACATCCTACTGTTTGAGTCGCGCGCATTTGAGGCTGAAGGCTAGACGGCTCGAGGAGAAAAAAAGACCAAAAAAAAGCATGAGAATGGTGAGATCACTGACAATTACCCATGAATTATGTATAACAAATTGTAATCATTAATCAGGGCTATCTAATGTAACATGACTGGAAGTGTGTGTAATGTATCATATTTTGGACAGCAAGGAAGTGATATTTCCCTCGAGATCATTTTCCCTCAGCACTGCACTCTCAGTAATGAAAATAAAACCTCTTGGGAATATAAACTCCCTTCGGCGGTCCCAAAAATTGTATACAACACACCCTATGGTCAATATTTTCATAATAGTTGATTAAATTTCTTGATCATCTCATTTCAGCTCAAACAAACAAAATCCCAAAGAAAATGAAACCTTAAGTAATTTTGCCAACAATAACAAAGGTAATATTATTATCCTTTACATGGCATTTAATGAAAACAAATGAATGTGGAACTTCCTTACCCGTCTTCTGCAGGCACTCACGAATGCTGCCGGTAAATTCTTAATTCCTAAAGAAAGGTTTCGTTACAAAAAATATATATATTTACATAATGTTTCATTTAGGTAGTTGCATAGAGATGAGATTCTTCAGACAGAGCTTATGATGTAGGCATCAATGACATAAGTCCCATAATGTATCATGCTCTTTGAGACCATTCTCTAGTACTCTCTCATATCAATGCCTATTTATGTCTTCTTATAGTAGTGATATGTGCAATCATCTTTAACTCTTTCTCACTTCACAACACCCCACCCTCTCTCTCTCTGCATCACCAGGAACCCCTAAATATGTTTCTTCTTTTCATTTTGTGCTTAATAAAATTGACAGGGTTTACAAGGCATCAAACTTTGCTTATTTTGGGGCCCTGGCCAGTTCTGTTAAAAATCTGTTTATATTTCTTCAAATATGTTTTAATTTTTCGATTTCTATTATGTATTCAGAACTAAATAAACAAATTAAATGAATATATGAAATATATATATATATATATATATATATATATATATATATAAAAGTGCGAGAATTCTCAACTCTGACATGACAACGGGCGTTCCAGAAAATGTAGGCGTGAAGAAAATGGTCTAGGAACGTGAGACGTAGCTGTACTTTACAATTTTATTGTGTCCCAAACTTGTATATCCGTAATTTAAAAAAAAATAATATCCTAAGACACAAGGCTACATGCATGTAATATGTATATTCATCCCCCTATACAGAGATGGAGTGACACATCAAACAGAGATCCTAGTTTTAAGGCCAAAGCCCAATATCCTATTGTACAGTACATACATGACGCGAACATTTCTCAGTCTCTTTTTCAGGCTGATGGGATGAAACCATCATTTATCCCTGCAAATGAGGTCTTACCTGAACTGAAGCTGGTAAGACGGCTAACGCCGCTTATGGGCGGGCTAGGAGCCAGTGGTCCAATTAGTGAACTCTTGTCCTTCTGCTTGACGGGTGTGGTTGGGATGGAGCGTCGCCTCCCAAGATTAATTTCAAGCCTTTCGTGACATCTGAACCTGGCCTTGTTAATGGTCTCTCGATCTAATTTTGGTACCTTGGTGTAGATGCGGAAGGTGACGTCTAGCAGTCGCTGCGGCAGGTCGGCTGTGAGCTGGTTAAAGATGAGCCAAGCAACGATAAGTAGGTTTATTATTAATAATCTAAGTGCTGCTTTCAGAAACATTTATCATGAGCCTAAACCCTTGGATAGGCCTATACAGGGTCCATGGTTTAACAATTTATCAACACCTGCATCAGGAACTTTTGAAGGATCAATGCTCCCTTGTTTCATTGGTCTTAATATTCGTGGTCCTATGGTTGCTGTATCCTAACCTTTCTCTTGAGGTTCTTTGATATGGAATCTTTTTCGAACATTGGTTTGTTTTAAAACCATTAAGTGCAAAGATACGTCAAATTAATATAATTGCTGCCCATTTCTAAAATGTTCTTCTTCTTTTTTTAAGTCCGAAGTTTACAATGTTTTAGGTTTTAGTCCGATTTTGTTTTTAGTCAGAAATTTCTTAATTTCGAAAATACGAATGGTTGTTATTTCGACGTTGGTGGCGTCGACATTTTGCCTTGTCCAGGTTTTTGTGAGAGCAAAAAAGGGTTGCTGTAGTCGCATTGTTCTTGTGTAAACAGCATTGTCATTGGGAAATTTGTTAGTCTAGAGATTTTTTTTGCAGATTAATCTATCTAACTTATCTTTAGACATTTTCATGAACAAAATTTGTAACGGTAAGCCGTGATGGTTTGTTCTATAATGACGTAAGTGTCATACGCTTCAAATTTCGTATTTCATAACACAGAGCTGAGTGAATACGAATGGGACCTTTGTTGCGCGCAGTTGCCGTTTTTTTTTGGGGCGATTTACCGCGTCATATCTGAACGAGCTTTAAGAAAGATCCATCCTAGTAAAACGGTCCGCTAGTCCCGGTCGATTTTTTTTTTAATTCTGAAGGTTAATTATGCGGCAGTTTGGTAGATCGAAGGATCGAATATTATAATATTAGTAATAATGATAGTAACAGTAGGAATTATGATAATACATAGTAATAACAATGATAATAATAACAACAGCATTAATGATAATAATTAGATCGATACAAATAATTATGATAATAATAACATTAATAATAATAATAATAAAACAAAATTAATAATAATTTAGATGATGATAACGATGATAATAATGATGATTATGATAATAATAATAATTATTATAATATTTATAATAATAATGATAGATTTGTTTACCCGGAGGGTCTGAAATTGATATTACCCCAGCAAATACCAGGCTTCCATTAACACCTGGGTGGAGGGTGGCAAAGATGGATTAATGTCTTGCCAAAGGATGTTAATGCCAGGCTAGGAGTCAAACCCTCAACCCTTGAATCGAGAGTCAAGTGAATGAACCACTAAACCACGACAACTCTATAGTACGTACAATAAATATTTTTTAAAGCATGCTTCTTTAATATCTCTAAGAGTGCCGGACTGGGATTCAAACTCTAAACTCTTGGATTGAGAGTCAAACGAATGAACCGCTATATTACGACACCTCCCCGTGGATAGTCGGTAGGTTTTAAATGTTTTTTTAGTTTGCATAGGTCATTTCTGAGTACACTGACCTCTTCCTCTGGTAGAAACTCGGCAACAAATTTACCATCACTTGATTTCTTGTAGAACGGGATATCGAGGAGAGGGTTTCTGTCTCCACTTCCGTAGGCAAAGTGTGATACCTGTCAGTAATTGAGAAAAAAAGAATCTTTGGAGATAATCAGAATAAGCAAAATAATTTTGTGTTAAATAAGTTTAAACCAACACAGCGTTGTGCTTTGAACTGTTTCCATAAAAGAAAACCAGTTTTAAATTTTGCTTGTTATCCTCTGCAGTACACTATTTTGTGTCCTTGACATTCTTTAAAGTTGATATAAAATTGATGAAACACTTAGGGGTTTCGCTACAACCACTTGAATAGGAGGTATAGCATGCCAAATTTGCCGTCAATTAAGCCAACCACTTATTTTGGGACGAGCATGCGCCCTATCAGATTATGAAATATGCAGTGACCTGACGTTTTCCCGTTAGGGGGAGGGGGGTATTCGTTTTTCCGATAGCTCATAATTTCGAAACACAAACTACCCATATCAGGGCATCACTCTGAAGGTTCAGAATTCAGAAAAATGAAGTAGGAAATATTATTACAAAGGTCCGTAATTCCGAAAATTCAATAAGATTCATAAACCCGAAAACAAAATATTATTCCGAACATACAAAATTTGAAGAAAACAATTATATAAGGAGCCGTATTTTATTTCAAGAATTACGATTCTTTAGAATAACGGAAATTCGGAATAAAGACGTTGTAACTGTTCCTATACAAAAATGATACAACTAGTAATACCTCGACTTCTATATTGTGTGCTCGCCATATCTCACTTGAAGGGGAGGACGACGGTGATGAGAGTTCGTCAACATCAGTTACGATCAATCGCTTGATCTCAGCTGGATCCACTGTTCGCATCTATGATTATCGTGAAATATATATACATATATATATATATATATATATAATATATTCTTCCATATTCTTTATTCACTCTGCATCTCGTTGGACCTTGTACCTCTCATTATATATTTATATATATATATATATATATATAATAATGATTAAAACAATTGAAATAAACAGAAAATATATATATACCTACACTCTCACACACACACACACACACACACCCACTCCAAATTTTAGACAAACATGCGCATGGCAGCCACCCGTATCCTATTCTTTAGTAATTTGTAAGAGTTTTAGCATAATTATATGCCATGCATTTCCCCCAAAATACCATGAGATCTTTTTCTATAGCCCATTTTTATGTTTGACTGGTCTTCTAATTATTTTTTATTATTTATTATTATTATTGATTATATTATTACTATTATTATCATTATTATCATCATCATTATCATTAGTATGATTGTTATGATTGTCATTGTCGTTATATTATTACTAGTATTATTATTATTATGTTGTTATTGTTGTTTTATTATTATGATCATCATTATTGTCATCACTTTTATCATTTTGTTGTTGATGCAATCGTTATTATTTGTAATAATAGTATCATTATCACTATTGATTATTGTAAATATTATTATTATTATTTGTTAAACAACTCCTTATACCACTGTCATCACTCTTGCTACTAGGCCTACTGAATATCATAACCAGGGCGGCGATCCCGGGGATGGGGGACACGTCCCCGCCCCCTCAATTTTGTTTAGGGGGATCGTCACCCCGGAAAATTTGGAAAAGTGCAGTAAAAAAAATGTATAGCAAATACTCACCTGACTAAAGACTGCAACACTCTTTTAGGCTCTGGAGGGCCCAAGAGTGCAGTGTTTAGACAAATAAAATGCAAAAATCTGTGTCGACAGCCATGCCCCCACAATGCATCGCCAACTGATGACGCTCTTGATGATGTACGGGAACTGGAATCGTTCTATGTACGCCTTGACTGAGATTGGCGTAATAGAAACTACATTACAGCAGTGGTAGCTATGTCGGTAAAATACCCTGCCTTTAAATCATTAAATATACTTGAAAAACGTCAAATACCTCTTCGTTGGCATGCTGGAATTCCGCAATGCACTGGTAGAGTTCTCTCTTGTGTATCCGGTCTATGATCTCCCGTGCCTTCACCATTCCTGGTTCTTGAGATTGTGATCGCATGATGTCGTTGACAATGGTGTCATTGACTTGGCAGAAGGCCTCGGGGTCCTTCACAGACTCCAATAGGTTGTACTCCTTTCTGAAACAGTTTCATATGCAAATGCAAAACAAAGTTATGAAAGTTATGGTACAGGAGGCATCCTGTTAGAATTCCAGTAAACCAGTCGATGAATTGCATGATCACATATTACCCCCATTCAACGATTACTCTTATTCTTCTTTATCACATTTCTAGTGCCCTTTTAGAACCTAAAATTGCTATGAAGGTAATTTTTGACCCCAAACTGTGTGAAATTTAAATTAAATACGATCATACCAATTCAGCTCCACTTTCAAAATGTACGGTGACCGTTAAAGGGTTTGGGTAACTTTGCCTCAGATTCTTTAAAAAATTTGGATTTAGCTCATGCTGCAATCATAATTATAAACCTGTAGGTCATACATGAATCCCATGACTTTTACAAGCCAATCGCCTGTCTGATTATCAAGATATCTATGATTGGAATTAGAAATTTCAGAATTCGTTTTCCTAACGGTTTTTATAATACCACTATTGGGGAAAATGAGTATGGTAAAACCGGTCACTCAAAGATTTTTCCTTTTTGAGGCACTTCATGATCATTTTGAAGCGCAATTTTTTTAGGGCTTCAATATTACACTATATCGCAGGCACTGATAACACTTGGGGCAATGCATCTCAGATTTAACATTGTTAAACGATGCCTTTAATTAATTAATTAATTAATAACAAAACACGAACCAGCTGGTTGTGTGTATTATAACCAACACGAAAAAGCCAACAAAAAGCCAATATTGTCATTGGCTGGAATAAAACGAATCTAGTTTTTCAACGGTTGCTTCAAAATCACTGAATATTTGTGGTGCCCCACGAATATATGAAATGGTTATAGTTATGTACATTTCAGCCGTCTCTGAACCGATTTTGATCAAACAAAGATGATTTTGTCATTTAAATTGTATATTCTTTCAAATTTGACACTCATTTTTTCATTATCACAACATAAATCATTTTGTGTAGCGCCCTCTGCAACAACCTCAACTATCCCTTTAAGCAACACAAGGAATGTTATTCTGATTTATGAAGGACATTTACCCGCCTTCACCAACGAATAAGAGGTGATCAGCTGCTTCTTGGAAAGCGTCCTTCAGCCTACAAGAAAATATTTTGAATAAGGTTTTGTGATATGCATATATATATATATATATGAATAAGCGTCATTAGACGGACATATGTAGTGAAAAAATGAGTCATTAAAGGACAAGTTCACTCCAAAAAATAACTTATATTCAATAGAAGCAGAAAAATCTGACAAATCAATCAAAACAATTTGAGCAAATTCGGATAGGCCTAACTAATGAGAAAGTTATGAATTGTTAATGACATGAAAAACTTTGAAAATCACAAGACAAATTGGCAACTCATTCATGAGTCTGTGATGTCATTGACTCGCTATCCACTAATTATTTTCTTTATATTGATAATATAAATTTCCTATTTCCCCCCTAAGAATCTTATTTCTTCACACCCGCATCCTAGCTATAGTGATAATAATATGTTGTTTTTGCACTAATATAGATAATTTTTTCAATTAAATCTTATAAAGTGTGAATTTATGATTATGAATTATGAATTATGATTATGAATATACAATATTCAGAAAATAGTATCAATTCTTCAAATTTCATAAATGATTTTGTGAAATGTCATGAACGCAATCACATATATATATATATATATCGATCATATAGCCTGGGCAAGGGCATGGGGAAATCAAGTTTTGGGGGATAAAAAGGGAAATGAATGGGATAAAAATATATAAAGCAATTCATAGATAGTGAGGCAATGACGTCTCAAACTGATAACCAAATTGACAATTTGTGTAGTGATTTTCTAAATTCCGTACTTTTTCATACTTTTTAAAAAATTCATAACTTCGTTATTGGTTATTTGATTTTACTCATTTTTTGTGTGGGGGGCTCTGTTTCTCTTGTTTTACTGCATATATTAAAAGCAAATTATTTTTGGAGTGGACTAGCCTTTAAGTAGACATGGTCATTAGTATTTCCTCAGATAGTGAATTCAAAATTACAAATTACAAACAAGTGCAACATACTGTATTCAAATAATGCGTACAAACAAATTGCGCTAAAATGGTGCGTTGCTTGGCAACGCATTTATCATATTATGTGTTGTTACATCATAGTGAAAATCATGTCAAAACAATCTTTTGCTCCATTTTTACTTCATTATATATACACGTAATGTATTTTTGTTATATCAACACGGATGCCTCGATAATTCAAGGACAGAAATATGTACATCGTTAATGATTACGATAGAGAAATAAGACATCGACAAGCCATCAGCACCATAAGAGCAAAAGAAATTCACACAGATTGAAGGGGGTGTAGACGAAGAGATAAGAAGAGAGGAGCTCCGGCCACGAGAAAAATGAAAGAGAATGGTTGCGGATCAGCGACGCTATAACGAGCAGATCGTTAAAAGCATGACAGGGGAAGCGAGAGCGGAGGCTAAAAACAGCCAAGCTTATCAGTGATCCCGATTAGAGTAAGAGACTGTATCAAAGGGTAAAAATGGTCACAGATCTTAGGCACCTCAAAATTCATTCATCTCCATCGCAACCAAAACAGCAAATTTGACAAAGATCGTCCTTAAATTCAACAGAGAAAAAATATCCAGTCATAATGGAAATTTAATAATAGTCTTTGTTCAATTTAAACAAAATTGGGAAGGTATATGATAAATGAAGACAATTAAAGGAGATTGGGAAACTATATTTCACAAGAAATCGTTTTGGGGGGATTATTTGAGAGTGAAAATGAGGGCATACGCAATTAAATTTTCGAAGGGAAAGGCAAAAGAAAAGAAACATAATATTCAAAGGCTAGAAAATGAAGTAAAAAAGCTAGGAGGTGCATTTGTTAGGTTTCAATTGAAGTTGGAAGAAACATAGGAAAAGAAAAAGCAATTAAAGAAATTTCAATAATAGTCTATAGAATGACTAAAGATTAAGTCACGTGCTGCGTGGTACGACAAAGGGAAAAGAACAAGGAGTATTTCGAGCAACTGCTAAAGTCAAATAAGAAGAAAACTGGTAAGGGAATTGTATGATGAGAATGAAAGTGTATGATATAGGAACATAATTTTGGGGCGATGATTAGAAAGTTTTGTACAAATTTTATATGACGAAATGGTAAGTTTTTTTTAATGAGGAGACGGAAAATTTGTTTTTTCAAAGATGTTAAAAGATTAAGTGAAGATTGAAGGAAAGCATGTGAAGGTAAAGATAAGTGTTGAAGGCTATGAAATTTAAAAAAATCTCCTCGAAATAATGGCCTTACAGTCGAACTTTATATTACGTTTTAGTTAAATATCGGAAATGTTTTGGTAGATGCATTAAATGAAGGCTATGACATGGGAGTTTATCCATATCACTAAAATAATGGGTTATTACTTTGATTGAGAAGGAAGGGAAGGAACCTCGATACATAACAAATTATAGACCAATTACATTATTAAATGTTGATTACAAATTTTTTCAAATTGAAAGGTGTTAGTTACAAGAATTAAAGGAATACTTTAGGAAGTCATACATATATACCAGGTGGTCGTTATGAATAATCGCAATATTGGAGAAGCGGTACGTTTAATTGATGATATGTTCTGTTTTTTGTAATGAGGAGTTAGATGATAAAGCTTGTAGTTATTTGATTGTGGTTGATTTTGAAAAACATTCGATTCCGTATCTCATACTTTCCTTTTTAGAGAAATGTTTGGGTTCGGTCCCTCATTTTTTTTTCGTGGGTAAAAACTATGTACAGTATTATAAGTAGTTGTGTTATGAATGGAGAAGGAGGTTGCTACTAGTTATTGTGATATTAAGCAACGTGTCATGCAAGGAGATCCACTCGCTCTATTTATTTATTCTCGCTATTGAAATATTGGCATGATGAGGTTATTCAAAGTGTTAATATTGGAAGAATCGAAGTCAAACAAGTTTTATATGCAGATGATATGACAATACTTGTTGGAAATAAAGAATCTGTAGAAAGAGTAAAAGAGATTTTTAGGTTATTCAAGAAAATAACTGGTTTACGGGTTAATGCGGAAAAATAATATTATGAAAATTGGGGAAAAACAGAGACAAAATAAAAAGACTTCCCTTTGGAAATTGGTGAAAGAAATTAAGAGTTTAAAATTGTTGATGTATGGAATATTTGGTAAGCAATTTTAAGAAGGATAACTGGAGTTTAGTGAATGTAAAAGAGTTTGATATTTTATTGCAGTTTAACAGTAATGTGATGCTTCTCAGGGATTTATTATATAGGAAGGTTTATGAATATTTCATAGAGAAGTTAGAACATGTATTTGTTTTGCAGATTCACGATGGAAGTTTTTTTTTATAGATCTTTCAAATGAGGTTTATAGGGAGATATTTAGTAGGCCTATATGAAAGTTACTATTGTTCATGAAGCAATATATACTAGAGAACACTTATTGAGATTCGGCTGTATTGAAGATAACTTGTGTTCATTTTGTAAGCTAAAGATTGAAACATAGTTACACTTGTTCTGGGAGTGTGTACATGTTCAAAGGTTAAGGCAGAATGTAATAGCTAAGCTTGAGCTAAGGGAATTAAGGTCTGTCGATTGGGTGGATATTCATTTAGGGTTGCCCGGTAATTCCCCACGAATAAAGATATTTAATACAATTATTTTGGCAATGAAATATTGATTATAAAGATCCAGGGGAAAGTTTGTAATATTGTCTTTGGGTGATTTTCACCAAAAAAATGTTGGAATATAGGGAAGAAGAAAAGAATATTGCAGGAAGGGGAGGTAAATTACTTTTACAGAAGTGGGAACAAGCGAAGTTTTCATGAACTTATAACACTGGATTATTGTAGCCTCGTTTTAATTGTCTATTCCTTTTCTTTATCATTATTCTGTCGCTCCAATTTTGGGAATTCTCAGGAGGCTAGGAACAGTGTATGGTATGTGTGTGAAAGTGTGGTCGGGTAGGGGGCATGTTTGTGTGTGTCGAGTGTCGCATGGTAGGGGGAGGTGGGGTAGTAGCGTGTTTGGTTGGATGGGGTTATTTGTTTTATTTGCAACTTTGCTCTATTGAGCCTGTCCCTTACTTTGTATGTACTGCTCATTCTATGGACAGAAAATCATAACAAATAAAATTTGGAATAACCTAAAGCTGGAGTTTCCCACCATTTTTGGAGGGGTTTATAACAATATAAAGGGAGTGTAGCATGGCAAATACTGGTTAACGCCATCTACGTCTTCTTTGGACAACTGCACGTAACCGAATTGACTTGATTAACGGTAGTCAGCGATCTCTACGTGGTCAGCGTGCGCTAGCGTTCGCGAAACAGACCGAAGTTCTCCTCACGCTTCGGTGTTAATACCCGATTGGCCCCGAGTCGGGCCACGGGAAAGACACATAGTTTCATCATTCTACACTCCCTCTACATATCGTGCTAGAAAGAAAATTTCAATTAGAGTAATTGTGAGTTCGATTCATTGTCCATATAACTCCATCATCCTCAGGAATGGAATTTACAGGTGTCCATGCTGTGTTTTTGTACATAAAAAAACAGTGCATGTACATTTTTAGCTTCAATGGAAACAATAGCGTATACCTCTCCCAGGTATTATGCGTAAATTATTCAAATCAAATCAAATCAAGTGAAAAACATTGTTTGTATGATTACATGATGGTGATGATCTTGCTGAACCTATGCTGGTAAGATGTATAGTGAAGACGGCGTCTTGTGAGAAACATATGGTTCAGATTACTCGCTACCTAAAAAAATGAAGAAGATACAAAAATCATTTCAAAAGAAGGACAATCTAAATTTATTCAATTAACCATACTTCGGATACGAAGTAACGCAATGTAGTAATATGGTTAGGTTTGTGTAGGGTAAGGTCTGGTACAGGGCTAGGATTCGGAAATAGGGATACCCCTATCCTAAGCCCTTAAAATAGTCATGATGCTTGTTAGAGAATAACCCATGCGTAGTCACGATAATATACTTAAAATAATACAATAGGCAGCACTCTTGAGGGTTCAGATTCACTTCTTGCATCTAACACTAAGTTATATGGTTAACATTTCAACTACTTATGGTTTGATGTTGCAGACTTCGAAGTCATGCTTCGTCTCGGGTGCAAACTCATACGTTTTTGAGTCTCGGGCTTGCATCATATTTTCGAGATTCTGCTATTTATACCGTTTATAAGGTTTTGGGTGCAGATTTGAACCTGTATTTTTATGTGAGTGTATACCTTGTCTCTAAAGCAGAGTTCTCTCCTGGTCTTGCAGCCACGCTTCACATCGAGAACCTTCACGAAGGACATAATACGATTGAAGTCGAATGCAGATGTCATGCCTAGGTAGTGGGTGTCCCGAGCAATATAGTCCCATCTGTCCACGTCCACCCCGTTTACGCTGTTGTTCACTATCTGATACAGGTAGAACTTGTTCTCACGAAGCTGATACATTTTTTAAAGGATATTGTGAGAAAAGGTTACAGAGGCAAGCAGAGACTCAGAGAAAGGCATACAGAGAGAGGCAGACCGAGTATGTAACAGAGACAGGAGGAGACAGACAGAGTGTGGGGAGAATGTACAAATAGACGGGTGTGGAGAGAGAGTGTATGGGGGAAGAAGAGAGAAGAGAGATGAAACAAACTTTTTATGGTTTCTTGTTCGTTGTCTTATTTTTTGTCCATCTAATTTCATGTGACATTACCCTGCAACTTCTTTCGCTGTTCATGAATAACATTTTCATTGTTATACTCAATTCTCTTTTAGTAGAATTTCTGAATATGAATATTAATCATAAAGATTATACAAATTAAGAAATATTATCGACAAGGTCCCTGTCTTCAACTAAACACACATACACACACTCACGCACATATCCTCACATATACCAAAGCACATGCTATGTCCTCCGAAATAATGAAGTTTCCGAGTAAAAATGGTCCTCAAATCTATACTACACCAACACAAGTATGCTAACGGTAATCACACGACTTTGCCAAGATGAAATCAGAGACTTGGACAACTCGCCCCCAATTCTATTTCTCTCCCCCTCCCTCTCTCTCCCTCTCTCTCTCTCTTGATGGTCTCATTTATACCATTTCTTCATCCTTTTTGACACCCAGAATAAGCTGACAGATGAAGTCGATATCTCTGGCGTAGATATTGTGTTCTTCGAGCTTCTTCTCTAGGCTGTTATGCTTGATGAGATATTTGAACATGGTGACCGACTGCTTCTCATGCTGCAAAGATCGTGTAGATAGTGATAGATTTGGGTTATTGTTAAACACATATGCATAGGGTAAAGAACACAAAGTCGCAGAGACTTTCGAAAAATCAACGCAAGTTAATTGTAATAGCCTTGCCCATCACATATCAAAATGGACGAACATTATATTGATGTGTTATGAAATACGAACATGATTTCTATGGGATATACAATAAGATATTGAAATTGATCTGGAATTGATTTTTCGAAAGTCTTTTCCATCTTGTTAAGGGCAGAATAGTTTGTAAAGAGGGTGATATCCCTGCCCGAATATCTATTTTAAATTCGAAAATTTTGCAAGCGAGCGAGCACAAATTTTACACTTTCTTTAGCAAAATCTAATATTGTCCTAAAGATACAAATTTGATATAAATATTACGAACAGACCATTTTGCAGATGAATTAAGATTCTTTTGTTTGTTCTTCTTATTTTTTACTTAATTTATAATTTTACGATATGTTTCACCCACGCATCCCTTATGAAATATTGCCGGACAGTAACACGCTTTACAATACTCACATTGCAAATATTAAAATATCAAGTTTTTTTAAATGTCATCTCCTCCCCCCGTCCCCCTAAAATGCTGACCCTGAATTAACTGTGAAACCCAGTAACGGATTAATCCTATGACAATTGTAACTTCGACTGATATGCATTTGCTCCTAATAACAAAGATGGAAAGTCGCCTCTGAATATGAATGTTTGGTTTGTTTGACCTGAGTGCTAAGAAAGCATGTGTATGCTTGTTAGCAATCAACAAGGGGACCGACGGCCAAAAGTCTTCCGAGTGACTTGGTAATGAGGATTAAAGCCTTAAAAAGGGCACTGGCTCATCGATTTGGTTTCGGGACCTCCGGTTTACGAGGCCACTGCTCTACCACTGAGCCATCGTGCCTGTTTATTCAACTCACTTTCCATTTCTTGCCATCCTTGTCTGGTGGTACGATGTCCTCAAAGGCATTGGATAAGGGACCGTGTCCTAGGTCATGGCAAAGACCGGCGATCTCGACACAAGCGACCTCATTGTTCTGAATAGGGGTGCTGCTGTTACGATCATTCTGTTGGAGCATTGAGGCCAGTTTGCCCCCCAAGTGGCTGACACTGCATTGACAATGGAAAGTAATATAGTCTGAAATAGTGACATTTTGTTAACGTTGGTTTTATTATTATAATTGGTAGGTCAGCTCCTGGCAACTAAAAGACGGGCATTTACTGTCATAGAGACTGACAGTTGATTTCATTTCGAAAAAAGTACAAGAATACCCAATCAAAGATTTCATCAACTTCAGGTCGGAAAACACAAGAATTATTTTGTCTTCTTGTCTTTATAAACACAGATTTCGTATTATTTTTCTTCCTAAGTGAATTTGTCTGGACAGGATCCAATATTCTGTCGCATGTCTCCTCATGACCAAGAAATTAAACTTGACAATATCCAGTTCACCCATTCCCGCACTGGTTATACGAGTCATGCTCCGGCGACAATTTATCCGCATGAATCTCCCACACTAACTTATTTCTTAACTTCAACACTATACCCAACACTATGCCCAACACTAACCCTTTACCCAACACTAACCCTTTACCCATATCTTACCTAAAGCCTAATTAATTGCAAACATACTTTTGATGAAAGAAACACCGGAGCAATTTACAAGATCAAGCATCTCGCTAACATATTTTTCTGTTCTATGGAAGTAGAATTGCTTGAAAATAAGGGTCGTTGTTTTTTAGATATTTATATGATCTTTTAGAGATTTTGCAATTTTATATTCATTAGACAGGCCTAACTATTACCGAGGGGAACTTTTGTTGTAAGAATGAAAACCTTACAATCTGATAAAGATAAGTTGCGGTAGAACCTGCTTGTCAAACTTCATGGTATCGTGGTTAAAACAAAGGCCAGTATCATAGCTGTAACAGGAGAAAATTTCTTAAAACTGTGCAATCGACGCCAGGTATATTTCGAAGTGATTATTGGTTTTCGATTCGTTTGTTGATTTACATCCCTACAACCACTACAAATATTGTTTTGCCGTTTCCATTTCTACCCGACCTAATAACCCTTAAATCTCTCATTATGAAAACTTAACGTACCCTATTGAGTGTTCAAATCTGGTATGGACGGCGCTTGGGAACACATAACAGGTACATCCAAGCTGCTTGATGAATCGTAGTCTCTGAAACTCTGGTGTATCGATGATTATCTGGCAATGTTTCGGCATCTGAACACTGCTATGAATGGGGTCATTGATAACCTGTATTGAGAAAGACAAAGAAAATGAATTCCGGAACTTTCAATCGGGAATTTTCTCGAACCTTTTCCATTTTGTGTACTGATGGTTGGTTTTACATGACAGCATGTGAAGGCCGGGCGTCGGCTCTTAAATGTGCCGGCCCCCCTAGAATGTTAGAGCCTACAAATATGCAACAGAAGTTGAGACATTAAAACAGATGCCCAACGGTACGTCGGCGTACTTTGCATGCATGTTTGTAGGCTCTAACACTCTAAAAGGGGGGCCTACGGCCCCTTTCAGAAGAAGTGCAGCAGCAGAATCGTGCTGGGTAGTGCTTCGATACATTGTGAGCTGCTTGCCCCTGTGTTTCCAAGCGGTGAATGGTTAGGCTGCTTGTTGTTGTTGTTGTTGTTGTTGTTGTTGTTGTTGTTGTTGGGTTTATAAGGCTTGTCCAATCTGAAAAGATTATTTCCGCCTGGCTATACTTTTTTTCGAGTTGTTCATCAGTGATGATTAGAAGACGCTGATTCTGTTTCTCTGGCTCGAATATTTA
>CP137671.1:26379744-26475011 GCA_037976565.1 Mesocentrotus franciscanus
AAATTCGAAAATTTTGCAAGCGAGCGAGCACAAATTTTACACTTTCTTTAGCAAAATCTAATATTGTCTTGAAGATACAAATTTGATATAAATATTACGAACAGACCATTTTGCAGATGAATTAAGATTATTTGTTTGTTCTTCTTATTTTTTGACTTAATTTATAATTTTACATATGTTTCACCCACGCATCCCTTATGAAATATTGCCGGACAGTAACACGCTACAATACTGCAAATATTAAAATATCAAGTTTTTTAAATGTCATCTCTCCTCCCTGTCCCCTGAAATGCTGACCTGAATTACCACTGAGCCAGTAACGGATTAATCCTATGACAATTGTAACTTGTCTGTTTGTTTGTTTGTTTTAATTTCAAAGATAGATATAAGTCGAGTCATGAATATGAATGTTTGGTTTGTTTGACCTGAGTGCTAAGAAAGCATGTGTATGTTGTTAGCAATCAACAAGGACCCACGGCCAAAAGTCCTCCGAGTGACTTGGTAATGAGATTAAAGCCTTAAAAGGGCACCGGCTCATCGATTTTGTTCGGGACCTCAGGTTTGAGGACACTGCTCTACCACTGAGCCATCGTGCCTGTTTATTCAACTCACTTTCCATTTCTTTTCACCCTTTTCTGGTGGTACGATGTCCTCAAAGGCATGGGATAAGGGACCGTGTCGAGGTCATGGCAAAGACCGGCGATCTCGACACAAACGACGTCATTGTTCTTAATAGGGGTGCTGCTGTTACGATCATTCTGTTGGAGCATTGAGGCCAGTTTGCCCCCCAAGTGGCTGACACTACATTGACAATGGAAAGTAATAAAGTCTGAAATAGTCATATTTTGTTAACGTTCGTTTTATTATTATAATTGGTAGGTCAGCTCTTGGCAACTAAAAGACGGGCATTTACTGTCATAGAGACTGACAGTTGATTTCATTTCGAAAAAAGTACAAGAATACCCAATCAAAGATTTCATCAACTTCAGGTCGGAAAAACACAAGAATTATTTTGTCTTCTTGTCTTTATAAACACAGATTTCGTATTATTTTTCTTCCTAAGTGAATTTGCCCGGACAGGATCCAATATTCTGGCGCATGTCTCCTCATGACCAAAAAATTAAACTTGACAATATCCAGTTCACCCATTCCCGCACTGGTAATACGAGTCAAGCTCCGGCGACAATTTATCCGCATGAATCTCCTACACTAACTTATTTCTTAACTTCAACACTATGCTCAACACTATGCCCAACACTTTAAACTAACCCTTTAACCCATATCTTACCTAAAGCCTAATTAATTGCAAACATACATTTGATGAAAGAAACACCGGAGCAATTTACAAGATCAAGCATCTCGCTAACATATTTTTCTGTTCTATGGAGTAGAATTGCTTGAAAATAAGGGTCGTTGTTTTTAGATATTTATATGATCTTTTAGAGATTTTGCAATTTTATATTCATTAGACAGGCCTAACTATTACCGAGGGAACTTTTGTTGTAATAATGAAAACCTTACAATCGGATAAAGATAAGTTGCGGTAGAACCTGCTTGTCAAACTTCATGGTATCGTGGTTAAAACAAAGGCCAGTATCTTAGCTGTAACAGGAGACAATTTCTTAAAACTGTGCAATCGACGCCAGGTTAGTTCGAAGTGATTATTGGTTTTCGATTCGTTTGTTGATTTACATCCCTACAGCCACTTCAAATTTTTTTGCTGTTTCCATTTCTACCCGACCCAATAACCCTTAAATCTCTCATTATGAAAACTTAACGTACCCTATTGAGTGTTCAAATCTGGTATGGACGGCGCTTGGGAACACGTAACAGGTACATCAAGCTGCTTGATGAATCGTAGTCTCTGAAACTCTGGTGTATCGATGATTATCTGGCAATGTTTCGGCATCTGAACACTGCTATGAATGGGGTCATTGATAACCTGTATTGAGAAAGACAAAGAAAATGAATTCGGAACTTTCAATCGGGAATTTTCTCGAACCTTTTCCATTTTGTGTACTGATGGTTGGTTTTTACATGACAGCATGTGAAGGCCGGGCGTCGGCTCTTAAATGTGCCGTAGCCCCCTAGAATGTTAGAGCCTACAAATATGCAACAGAAGTTGAGACATTAAAACAAGATGCCCAACGGTACGTCGGCGTACTTTGCATGTTTGTAGGCTCTAACACTCTAAAGGGGCCTACGGCCCCTTTCAGAAGAAGTGCAGCAGCAGAATCGTGCTGGGTAGTACTTCGATACATTGTGAGCTGCTTGCCCTGTGTTTCCAAGCGGTGAATGGTTAGGCTGCTTGTTGTTGTTGTTGTTGTTGTTGTTGTTGTTGTTGGGTTTATAAGGCTTGTCCAATCTGAAAAGATTATTTCCGCCTGGCTATACTGTTTTTCGAGTTGTTCATCAGTGATGATTAGATGGCGCTGATTCTGTTCCTCTGGCTCGAATATTTATTCAGTGGGTATCACAGCTTCCGTTCAATCGATGGTGCGGGCAATAATTTAGGTGTCGACCATGAACAGAGTGCGAGTATTTTATTAATAATAGAGGTTAACTGTGCAGTGCTAAACTATACTTTTCCTTCCCTTCTTCTCCAAGAGAGAGAGAGAGAGAAGGCAAAATAACGACAAAGTAAACTTTGGCGTTTAGACCTAATTATAATTCACACACAAAACAAAAATGTACATAGAATTTGCTTTTTTTCTTCTTTTTTTTTGGTAAACACCTTGGCAAAGTTAGTTATAACTCGTCATCTATAATGAATGGAGAGCGTCAGATGATCTTCATTCCCCAGTAAATTGAAAACAACCTTTTCCTCTCTCGTACATATTTCTTACAAACCATTAAGTAATGTTCGATTGTTTCAGTTTCATGACAAAAATCACAAAGGCCATTTTCATGTTTATTAATACTGATTTTTTTTTTTAAGTTAATTTGCAATTTCCCATTCTCATTTGATGTAATAACCTTTCATCTTTTCTACAAAAACCAGATAAGTTAATAAGTCTCGTTATATATGGATGGATCTGAAATAAGAATCTACCTTTATCTATTGTTAAATGCTGATAAAAATCACGCATGTGATTAGTTAATTCAGACCTATTCCGTGGTACATTTACCATGATCTATGTGTTCTTTTTATGTTGCGTTTTTAGCCACACTGTCGGCTCTTTCGTTTCCCAGTTGGTCACAATGCGCAGGTATCCACTCAAACTGTATGTCTATACCAAAAGCGCTTAATTATGTTAATTTCTCCGATATTTCTATAATTAAACTAGATTTTCCATGTTTTTAATAACCTGCAAGGCTGACATGGAATCTGATAATATTACTACAGATACTGGAGGATAGTCCTCAATCCATTGTAATGCTAGGATGATCGCTGTTATTTCGGCAGTCATAGTATTTACTGGGGTTATTCTATAACCTTTATATTTATAGACCAAGGGCCATTGGCCATAATTCTTAAGTTTCGTGACCCACCTCTGGTAACTACAACAAATTTTGTCTAAGAGGAGATAAAAACTCATAGAATAAGAATGCATAACTCGGCAAAGCCAAAAGTTGCACACTTTCATAATTAATGGAAATTAAGCATATCAACAGCGCCCTCTACGGCAATAAAATGAAAACCATGTACAAACGTATGGGAAAAGGTAAATGACAACTGCAAATTTGTGATAAATATATTTTTGGTAAAATATAAATAATGATAATAATAATAATATGAGTAATAACAATGATAATAATAATAAACAATATCGATAATAATAATAATAATAATAATAATAATAATAATAATAATAATAATAATAATAATTATAATAATAAATAATAATAATAATAATGATAATAATAATAATAATAATAATATTAATAATAATTATCATCATCATCATCATCATCATCATGCTTCGTTTGCTGTTATTAACTGTCATGATTATTCAGGCTGATTCAGAAAATAATTTCTACCTCTAACATCAATAATGTCACACACGGCAATCATATTGTCTGACCATTCCACCACCCATCATAATCCATTATGCTCCATTATTATCTTCTATTTAATTTCATATTTTACATCTCCCACCAACTCATGAAGCTTTTACTGACATTTCACTCAGTCTCTGAACTGCATACTCATGATGCAATCACATCGCCTGGTAATGCATAAATAATTACATGAAACAATGCAATAAATTCAAATCATAATCATTGTCACATGGAAGTTTTGTAATAACTTGAGACCTTTTGAGATAATCCAACATATTCAATGCATAATTTTGACTAATGAAACTGACTTTAATATTTACCACCTCTGTTCGATCTCAACAACATTTACATCCTAGAAATATATTGATCTACACATTTGTTCAACCACTCCAAAAATGTCCAATCGTTCAAGTTGAAAATGTTAAACTTTAAATTTGCTTTTCTCTTTACATACGCGAGATCCATGGGAAGAAATACTTTTCAGAGTTGAACATTCATGCTTTGAAAATATACCAAGATCATATTGATTTAAATATATCACTAAAAAATATGTACATAACAGCACAGTTAATAAGTGAGGCTATGGGCTTAAATTGTAAGGTAATGGTATCTAATAGCTATACCATTAAGGCAACAGATATGACAGATGTGTCTGTAAAAGAAGAAATGTCAGAAAATACGAAACAACGTTTGTAATATTGTCAACTCATGTACACCTTTTGTTTTTATCTATTTCAACTGCGAAATTCTTATTATCTCAGTATGATTTTTTTTTTATGTTTGGAGCATCCAGATGTTTTTCTTAATTACAATCAAACAACCCCATGAACAAAAAGTAGTTACAGTTGAAACAAATATTACTTGCTTACTCTGCTCGCTATAATTCTATTGGGTTTTATTACGGGATAATATTAAACCATGCAACATTTGATATGCAGACAATTTGGTAGCGCTCACTTGCTCCTCAGGACTGGCCACATTTAACAACTTTTCGATTCATTGATTTTAGTTTGAGTGTTCAAGTGATCCTGCGAAGGTGGATAAAGATACTTATAGTAGTGGGTACATTTAGCCAAAAATACCCAATTTAGGAATCACAAAACATGCTGCGACAAAGCCACAAAAAAATACATCTTGCCCTTTCAGGGCTACAACATGGCTAAAGGCGAAACATTTTGAGCGTTCGATGGCGAGAGTTAATTGTATTAATATTCAAATTTGGGGTTCAAGTGACAGTATCCATAATAAAGCATTTATGATAAATTTAATGTAGAAATATCCCCTTTCCACAGAATGGTTTTATGCCACTGAATAAGATAGTATTCTTACACATCCTTGAATCAGAACAAAATTTGGCTATCAAACACGAAACCAAAACATACATAATTATATAAAGTCACATGAAAAATTACTTAATTACTTCATTAATGTTAATTATTAAGTACATCCGGCCAATGAAAATAAAGAGAAATCTTTTTATACTGCTTTACTAGTTATTCCTCAACTGTGAGATATGGATATACAAATTCACAAGCAGAAGAAATTTGGTGACGATTTCCAGAAATTAGAATATGTGAAACAGTCAAATTCAATTCTTCAATAAGATACATGTGCAAGTGTATATGTTGTAAATCATACAAAAACTGGAACTGGTAAATGACAATACATAACTTTATGTGGTTCTGACTGTCTGAAGAATAGTGACTGTCAACGTTTGATGTCACAGTTCCTATAATTATTAACCAAAATAATAATTCAGAGATTTTGTTAAAAGATGGAGTAAGTACATACACAGTAATTAACACCTGCCTATGTGTAAGATAACATAGTAAATAAATCTACAGTGTATGGGCGTAATGAGCAAAAACGTTTGGGGGAGAAAAACAAAATCCACATCCCCACCACTCTAACATGCTACATGCAGGCCCCTCGCAACGTTTTTCAAAGTGGGGGGCTAGAATATTTACGATCAGGTAGAGCGTAGCAAGCGAAGCGAGTGGAGCGTAAATTGGCGTGGGGTCAGGGGCAAAGCCCCGTGGGTCAAAGGGTGGAGCCCCGGCTCAGGGAGTTTAGGCATTTAATTACGGTCAAATGAGCATTATGTTGATACCTTATTTGTGACACAGGCACGTTACTAATAGGCGTGGGGTCCAGGGGCGGAGCTCCCAGACTCAGGGATTTTAGGCAATTTATCGTCAGATGAGCATCCAGGGGCCCTTCCTTAGGCCCCTTGGTGTGGTTCAGGAGCAGAGCCCCCGGAAGCTCATGGGTTTTAGGCAATTAATTACGGTCAGATTAGCATATTTTGATACCTCATTTGTGACACTGGCAGGTCGCTATTCTTTCCATCTGTCTATTTCTCTTTTTCAAAAAAAGTGAGGGGCTCGAGCCAAACAACTTGCAAACAAATCTCTTCAGTCCAGAGAAAACATCCTCCTATACTGTGAATGAACTACCTAGCTGCTGCAACGTGACTTTGAACTGTGCACCTAAATACTTTAGCTTTGGACTTGCCATGGAAAATGCTTACAGAGTTCTATCCAGTGAAACAATGGAAAGCTTGATGATGATGATGATGATGATGATTATTATTATTATTATTATTAGTAGTAGTAGTTATTATTATTATTATTATTATTGATATTATACCAAAAATATATTTATCCAAAATTGCAGTTGTTCTTTACTTTTCCCTCATACGTTTGTACATGGGTTTTCATCTTATAGACGTAGAGGGCGCTGTTGATATGCTTGATTTCCATTAATTATGAATACTAATTAGTGTGCAACTTTCGGCTTCATTTGCCGAGTTATGAATTCTTATTCTGTGAGTTTTTATCTCCTTTAAGACAAAAAATTGGGTAGTTACCAGAGGTGGGTCACGAAAATGAAGAATGAAAGATCAATACTTATCTTAAATTTTGGAATATAAAAGGCTGCACCTGTTAGACCATCATCAAGTTTGGATCCATCTGTATATATTTTCAAGTAGTTGTTCCATTTTATTGAAATATTTTTCAATGCACAATTTAATTGCTGTATTGGAAGCGACTCTTTTTCTCACTTGATCATGTATACTGAAAGAGACGGTTGGTTTCACCAAGGAGGAGTGCATAGAATACAATCTGCCTGTTATTCTAGGTTTGGTGTTTCTAAAGTGCAGGCTCGATTCACGAGGGGACTCTCATTCTCTTTACATTACATTCGTATTGCCAACAATTGTGTAGTATATTCTTTGTTGGATGATTATCCTTTCTTAATTGTAAATAACATTTGTATTTGTCAACAAAGACCTGTCTACAACACTCTGAGGGGGGCTCCCTGCACTCGACCTGAAGCGCTGCTAGTGATGTCGTGGGTAATCCACAAGAGTGGTAATCCCAAGCGCTTGGTATTGGATAGAATCAATTTTTTCAAAAGAGTATTTGATGCTGACCCATATGCTTCACATCCAAAATCTAGAATAGGCCTTATAAGGCCTTTATATACCATTAGCAATACTCGGGAGTTGCATCCCCATTGCGTACTAGCTATACAGCGTAATAAATTCAGACATTTTCTGCATTTTCAACAATAAAATCAATAAAAGTAGCCCAGGTTAATCTGTAGTCAAACCAGATTCCTAGGAATCTGTGTTAATTATGATCGGGAATAATGCAATCATTAATCTTTAGCTTGATTTCTTTTATTTCCGTCTACCAAATAGGACTGTTTTTTACTTCGAAGAGGAGACATAAACTCCCCATCTTTTACACCAGTTTTCTATCTCTTTCAAAGCCGTTTGAACATTATTTATTGCGAATTTTAAGTTTTGGCTAGAAAACCATATACAAATATCATCTGCATAAAATGAAACGTTGGCTATTTTGTTTTAAAAATCAAGGTCATTCAGCATAAATGTGAATAGCAGTGGACTGATTACACTTCCATGTGGGATTCCTTGTAAATCCTTACTGTTTGACAGTGTCCCGTCTACTCTAACTTGAGCCGTCCTCCGGCTGAAAAATGCTTCGACCCATTTCAAAATGTTTCCTCTCAAACCTGCTTCGTACATTTTATATATAATTCCTTTTCTCCATAGTACATCGTAGGCTTTCTCTAAGTCTAGGAAGACTACGATTGTGTACTCTTTATTCAATAAGGCCTTATGAATATCGGTCTCTAATCTAATGATTTGGTCCATTGTGCTCCTCTCTTTTTGAAAACCCGACTGTAACGGGGTAATAACATATTTTTCAATAAACCATGTCAAACAGTTTTTGACCATCCTCTCCATAAGCTTACAGAGTACTGGAGATAGTGAAATAGGTCTGTATGATGAAGGGTTTTATGAATCTCTTCCTGCTTTAAAAACTGGAATTACAATGGAATGTAACCATTGTCCGGGCAGGATGGAACTGTCCCAGACCTCATTAAACAAATCGACAAGATACTGAATAGCAATATCTGGCAACTGTCTAATTAATCTGGGTAATATTCCGTCCTGCCCGGGTGCTGAATCCTTCATCTCAGTTATACTCTTTTCCAATTAAGTTACTCTAAAGTATTCATTTAATACACTTTCTCTTTCTTGACTTAAATCAAGCTTATCTATAATTTCCTGTTCAAATTCGTTCCTTCTTGCATACTCATTTACACTCAACGATGAGCCGACACTACAAAAACTTCCATAAAGGTGTTTGCTTTTTATCAAGCGCATTTGTAATGGGAGTCTTTGAGCTTTCTCGAGTAATGGTAGAAATATTACGTGGTTGGGCATTCCGTATATACCTTTAACATTCTTCCAGACCGTACTTATATCCGTGCTACGAGATAAAATTTTTACAGTATTGATGCCAGTTTGCTCTTTGTGCCCTTCTTTTTATTATTTGTGCAAGATCCTGGTTCCTCAAACAGCAGTGTTTTCTTCTCCAATCTATTTCTAGCTAAGTTTTTTAGCTTGATCACCGTTCGGCACTCCTCATTCTACAGTGGAATACAGAGGCGGATCCAGGGGGGCCCGGGGGGCCCGGGCCCCCTCCCCTAGCAAAAAAAAAAAAGGTAAAAACACCTTTTTTTGAAAAAAAAGGAAGATGCCCCCCTGGCGCCCAAGGGGTGGCGGTGGAAAAATAAATCACCCTTCCCGTAGGGACAAAAAAAATTCGGGTGCCACTACGCCCCACTGAGCGAAAAATCGACCGGCACGATTTTCAAATTTTCCCAGTAGGCCCCTTTAGGCACCCTCCCTTTTTCCTTGAACAGTTAACATTTTAAATTCAGTCTGATCCAGTAAACTTAATTGTTAAGTAATTTCCTTTCTATACAATTCCCAATTTGCGTCCTTAAACGACCATTTTTACTGGGGCTTATTTTGAGGGTGAATGTTTTTAACGATGGGGCCTAGCTGAAAATTTTAAACTTATCACAGAGTGATCACTCCCAAAACTATCATCTGTCACTTGCCAGTTAGCAGATGAGGCTAGTCCTTTTTATACGATAGTAAAGTCTAAGGCCGAAAATTGTCCTGAGTGAGGATCCAGTCGTGTAGGTGACCGATCGTTTAATAATACCAAATCATTATGCTGTATAAATTCCTCCGATGACTGGTATTTTTAAAGGTAATTTTTGTAAAATAATCGAATGAAAAGGGTTAATATAAAGTTTCAATTAGGCATTGTACCTTATAGGGCAAAGGAATCATGTAATCTGAGTTATTAAAAGCTTAGAAATATCTATTTTTACAATGTGCATGGGATTGTTTGCTCCTTTATATCCACTTTTCCAACTTTGAGTTAAGAGCGAAATACACGTGTATCGTTCAGTCAATATTACGCATTGAAGGGATTCAAGCTTCTCTGAAGTTGCATTTAGGTTAAACTAATGTACAGATTAAGTTAAAGAAAACCTTCTATCGAAAAAGAAAGAATTTCTTCTTCTTTCTTGAAAATTCAGTAATAATTGACATCTAACTTAACAATCACGAAGAGAGAGAAGAGAACAAATTTATTGTATTTGTTTTCATGTTCTTAAATAGGAGCTTGTATACTCTTTTAACAGAGATTAGAAGTAGAAATCATGTCATAGACTTGCATTAAATTTGCATTTCAGAATGTGCATGTATAGAAAAGAAATCAATATCTGGGAGATCTGGGCCTTCAGATTGGAAACGCCACTATCGCTGTATCTACTAATGTTAAAAATATAGGTGTTCATTTTGACCAGACACTGTCGATGTCAGACCATGTTCGTATAGAGTGCGCCAGATAGCAAACTACCACCTGAGAAGATGTTGGGAGGTATCTTACAGACAACGCATGTAATCATGCAGTGCACTCTCTTGTTTTGAGCAGACTTGATTATGGGAATTCTCTGCTGGCAAGTATGAATTCTAGCGCTGTGAAAAAGCTCAAGAAAATCCCACATAGAGCGTCTCGTCTGGTGTTTGGTGCAAAGAAGAGAGAACCCAGTGCCCCGTTGTTAAAACAACTACACTAGCTTCCCATCAAAGAAAGCATTGAATATAAAACTGGCACTTTTGGTCTACAGTGCTTGATGAATACTGTTCCACATTACCCCTCTGACCTACTGATCGGCTCGGTGTAAAAATGTCAGAGGTAAAAATTTCAGAGGTAAAAATGTCAGAGGAAAAATGTCAGAGGTAAAAATGTCAGAGGAAAAATGTCAGAGGTAAAAATGTCAGAGGTAAAAATGTTTGAGGAAAAAATGTCAGAGGTAATGTCAGAGGTAAAAATATATAAAAAAGCATGTTACAGGTTAAATAATGGAGATGGTTGTATATTAGGCTTATCGAAAAGATATAACGAAGGATTCTCTGCAGTCATTAATTTCAGCGCTGCTTTATTTTCTTGTTTCTTTAATTTTTATTTACCTTTCTGCCCGAAATTGTGACTTTTTGCCCGATTATTGCCGAGGGGAGACGGGGGGGTGTATCCTTCTTTTGGGGGCACAGTGACCTGGCTGCCTCCTCCTCACATGCCTTTGTCTAAGCAAGTGATACTGGTACACTGAGCAAACTTCTGGAAAAAAGAATGTCTAAAATCGAGTAGTTTGGCCATGAATTATAGGCCGAGTTGTGGCTCGATGGTGTAATCATTAAATAAAAGAAAAGCCATCACAGCCCCCCCCAAAAAAAAAGAGGATAAGATATCACGCTGTGAATCCTCCGCCCCCCACTTCACCGTCCCTTCTGAAGATTGATGGACATTTTAACAGCGTGGCAATGACTACTATAAAATGTAATTTCCTAAAAATGCATATTTCAAACAATTTTACTTTCTTGTGGGCTTGATACTTTGATACTTTGATACAAAGCAGAAACCGCCAATGTTACATCTAATGCTAACCGACCATCACATTCCAGAGAAGCGCGCTTTGCAAAGAGTTGATCGTCGATCACTATTGCGGTATAAATAGTCTGGGAGAACATCAATAATCAGCTTTGATACTCTGATACAAAGCAGAAAGCCGCCAATGTTACATCAAATACTAACCGCACCATCACATTCCAGATAAGCGCGCTTTGCAGAGATTCTGTTTAAGCTACATCGTTCTTTAATTATTTGCTGTGAGAGATCAAACTCTGAAATTGACAAATATTTATTCATGAGCAACATATCAGAAACATAGTTTTACTGTACACATTTATAGCATCATGATACTGCTTGTATACATGATAATATTGTTTGAAGTATATTTGGTGCAGGATTTATAAAAGTGTGCTGGCATACACTGTATACGACAGTTTCCAGCAGATGCATATTCGTACAAGTCTACACATATAAAATGCATCATGAATTTGGCAGAAAAAACATTTGAAATTGAGGGACTTAAACTGTATTTCTCCCACGTTTCTTAATCACAAACATGATTTTTTTTTAAATATAAAGTTACACAGTGTTATGGTCGAAAGCACATGAAAACATACCTGGGTAGATATGTCTCAACGTTTACCACTTGTAGGCCTACTATCAGACATTCTTCAAGCGAAGCTTTGATATTGTTTGTTAAACTTTTGTAATAAAGTATTGATGAGGGGGACAAAGCATCCGTGTCTTTTTATTAATGTTTTCTTGTCATAACAGTCTTTGCTGGGATGGACATGAAGATGGGTCTAATTACTGAATTTGTGGAATTTCTGTGCGATCTTTATAACTGATTCCCTGTTTTTATCTCATTCAATCTTAATATTCTATGAACTTACTAGGCCTACTTTTTCAAAACCAAATAAACATTAAAACATCAACCAATTTAAAATATCGAAAAATGATAGAAATTAATATATGCAAACCTGAACACAAAATATAAGTTTCAAATTTATTGTCCACATTGTATTAATCTCAGAACATGTACGAAGTACAATACACAGTCATTTATAAAATATAATAGACTAGCCCAGTAGCTTACGTCTCGACATTTTGTGTGATAAAGTGCTGAGATATTATGATGGCTCCAGTTTTTACCCCTACATTTTTTTGTACCTGACATTTTGTTGGTATCTCTGACATTTTTACCTCCGAGATTTTTACCTCTGACATTTTTACCTCTGACATTTTTACCTGGCACCCATTCTCATACGCAGGACCGGCTATCTGGAATGCTCTACCACAACATTTCCGCCTATGTGACATAGAAGAAACTTAAAAAAGAAACTCAAAATCCAACTCTTCCCTTATCATCATTATGTCAAGTTTGTATGTGTGCTGTGACTCAGAGAGGTGTGATATTATTAACACCACTCTGGCTCTCAGCTGGACAGGTGCCATTGCCATTGCTTTATTGTGTCCTTATCTTTTATGATATTATTATGAACATTATAATTGCCCAATCTTTGTATACTAATAAATAGTATTTTACTACTAAGTGCTATATGTATATATGGTATTGTTCCAAAACATTTTTTTGTTTGTATCAGCGCTCTGATCTGTATTCTGCAAAAGCGCTTGATAAGAAGCAATTATTATAATTATTATTATTACAATTGTTAATGCCCTCATTCACAAGGAATTCGTCATCTTAGATGTAAAATATATTTAACTACATCCTACGTCATAAAATCCCTGTGGAGGGATTGGCCAGTTGTGCCACAACGACAATAAAGGAAATAGTGATGTATAGCGTGACGTCAATCGTATACATATCTATCGGTATATCCTTGGCATACCATGACGTCACATTTCGAAGCTATCGATAATGCGACATTTTCGCCATCTGTTTTCAATAAGCTATTAGAACATGGAAAGGGCAAAATGTATAATTGTCCCCATCTCATCATCTGCCTTAGAAATGCAGGCCAAGACCTTGTTTAGTAAAAGTATGGATGTTGAAGAAGTCAGCCAAATAAAAAAAACAGGTCACTTCAAATTTTAAACAAGACTCTGGAAGAAGTCAATGTGGCAGTGCTCTCCACTCCGCGAGTGTGACTGCATTATGTGTATTTAGTCCCATGTACTAAACAATGGCAAAGTGATCACACCAGCGTCAGACACTGGTTTTATCCTGCTCTCGCCCGTGGCTTGAATGATTTCGCGGTGAACCTCATGCGCAGACCCTGTTGTTTGGAATCAGTTACCCGGACAACGATCGAATTCGACGTTAGGACTTCGGTACTCTTTACAGTTTACACACAGTAAATATACACAATTGAAGGCTTTTAGTAACACCACATGGTAGCCTTCGTGAAAAGACAAGATAACCCGTTTCACATGTTTAAAAAGCAGATTGAGTTTTGGGAAGAGGTGAAAAATAATTTGTGAGCGTTATCATTGTATTATGCAAGTGTGGAAGAACATCAGAGACAAAATGCTCCCTGAAAAGTATGGCTCTTCAAATGCCTTAATATTCTAAATATGGCATGTAACATCATACAAATCGGGACGGACTTGTATGCCACATGTTCGTGTAGTCCCATATACATCTCTCTGTGTACAGTGCTTGTAACTTTACCAAGACTGGGTCAAGTTTCTTATCATTTTGATGATTCCAGAACCTTGCAATACACACCAATACTTATATGATATATGATCAACCTTTTCTGATCGATTCCACAACGTTTTTTTCACATTGCAATCGCATGACCAGAACTCAATTTTATCTTTAAGAAAGCGTTAAAGATCGGTTGAAATCCAAATATAAGTTGATTCCTGTTGATGTGCAGGGCTGCATACAACTCATATTTTGTTGTTCAATCATCTAAATATATTTCATCGATTTTTAAATATTTTTTGAAATAATTTTCTCAGACCGGCTAAGCTCCACCCTAAAAAAATTCATCTTGTGACATCATTCATCTTGTGACATCATCTGTCAATCATTAGTGAGCTAACAAGCGATAGTGGTATGAAGCTTCACCAGAGCTGACCACCTGTTTACAATAGACCATACAATACCAACATAGGAGTTGCTATGTCAGAAATTCTGTAGCATCAATTCAATTCAATTCAATTTATTTTTCCATCTTTAAAAAAAGAACAAATATATAAAACATAATATTGACACATTGTATTAACATAATAATATAAACATAAAAATGGAGGGATAAACAAGTTGCTTGTAGGCAGGGCCCCGGTATACAATATAAAATTTACAACTTTGTTAGAGAAATTTCTTAACAATTGATATAATTATAAAACAGCAAAATTATACATGTATATAAATCAGGGAATTGTGATTACCTTCACGGCTACTATAAATAGACAAATTCATTTACACATACACACACCCACCCTAACACACAAACACACACACACACCTATGCAGACAGTTAAGAGAAAGAAGAAAGATGAGATAGAGAAGAAAACATATCAAGGGGGAGAAAACATAGAGAGAACGGGAAAGAGAGAGAGAGAAAGAAAGAGAGAGAGAGAGAAAGTCAGTATGGTAGAGGAAAATGATTAGAATGAGGTCAGCATGGTGGAGAAATAAATTCAGATGGTGAAAAGAAAAGAGAAAGTGAGAATTGTAGGAGGGAAGAGAGCTCATGAGATATGAGAAGAAAATAAGAATTAATTAATACATTTAATTTATCTACTTAGCATGCATTAATATTGGTAAGATATAATCTTTTTATAGAGAATTTGAATTTTGAAATATTTGAGCTTTGCTGAATACTTTGATCAAGGCTGTTCCACAATTTGATATATTTTACACGAAATGAAATTGAGGCAATGGATGTGGAAACCTTGGGTTGATGAAATAATTTACATTGACGGGTGTTGTAATTATGTACAGACGAATTAAGGGTGAACATATTATCAAATAGTTTTGGTAAGAGTCCAAATTTGTATTTATACATAAATATGAGAGAGTTCATAGAAATTAATTCAAATATTGGTAAAATATTCATTTAGTGGCATACTCGGACAGTTATATGGGGATGACGAAATAAATCTAATCACCAGGAGTAAGATAATGTGGAGTTATTGTATGAAAGAATGCAATACTTTTGTGAGCATATATATGCTGAGCTGGGGGAAGTTTCATACCACTGTCTCTTTAATGATTGACGGATGATGTCACAAGATGAATGAGATCTGGAGCATTGATTCAGGGTGGAGCTGAGCAGGTCTGAGAAAATTATTTTTTTAAGGTTTTAAAATCTATGACAAATATTAAGATACAGGAATCAACTTATATTTCGATGTCACCCCTCCTTTAAGAGGAATTTCTATTTAAAAGAGTAGAATAAATTCACGGTCTGTAAACATGTTCTAGTTGCAAATTTTATCATTAAATGCTTCACCGTTTAGATAAATTTCTTTTTCACATATTAAAAAAATAACAAATAATAATGTCTTGTTTACCCAGGGTAGCCTCGTCAGTTTTCATAGTGTTCTCCCCGAGGGCCCTGCAATCATATCATTACCCTGGCTTTAGCCCAGTTTAATTTATTTTCTATTATTTCAATATTTTGATGAGGGTTATAAATCAAACATACCATGCACTTTTTTAAGGAATTTGATAAATTATGAATTATTTTCGGTGAGTGGCATAGTTACTACTTTCTTTGGGGTGCATCCCTCAGAAAAAGTACTATGCTATAATCTCAACCGGATCCTCTCGATGCTCTCAGAGAAAACTTACCATTGGTGGTAACTTTGCCTTTAATGGTTAGTTCCACGAAAACCTTGATTTGATTGGCTGTTGAATGATCTTGAATAACCATCAATTATAGACAGCGAGGCCCAGATAGGGGAATAGATCGTATCAAAGATGATGTAATGTTTGCAAAAATATCATATAAAATAAATTTACATAATTAATAGATCAATGTTTTGGATATATGGAGAAACATGTACTATTAGGGTTTCAGATGAGCCATTTTAGACAGCTAAACTAGGTTCCTGTTGAATAATAGTGTGACCTATATTTATCGGCATAAAAGCTGAAGTAGAAAGCTATATCAGTTCATTTTCTTGATCGTCTCCTTTTTGGCAAAACAAACAAAATCCCCCCAAAAAGAAACATTGAGTATCTTTTCTAAAAATAAAAAAAATAATTTATCATTTACATGAAATTATATAGAACAACCGAATGTGTAACTTTCTTACCAGACTTGTGCAGTCGCCCACGGATCTGGAATCATTAAATCCTAAAGAAAAAAGAAAATTTCACGGTATATTTATGGATAAGTTTAAATTGCTTTTTTTGTCCGACATTGGATGTGGTTCTGCGATCTTACTTAAGAACATAAATACTAAACGAGTGTGTTTATTATATCAAGTAAAAACGAATAATTTGATGAGACTAACATCGATTAGCAGTATGCTTGATTTCGTTAATTCCCTGTCCCCCAAATATGTATATATATATATATATATATATATATATAAGTGCGATAATTCTCAACTCTGACATGACAACGGGTGTTCCAGAATATGTAGACGTGAAGAAAAAATGGTCAAGGAACGTGAGACGTAGCTGTACTTTACAATTTTATTACGAGCTTTCGGCTTGTGAGGCCTTCTTCAGGTTCTGAAGTGCAAACACATACAGAAATAAATACATTGTATGAACAGATAGATATACATGGCATAAAAAACTTAATATCACTCAATCATATAGTCAAGCATCATGAACATAGCAAAAAATAGTACGAGAAATACTTCGGAATAAACTTAGAAATAATTATGCAATTTCAAAGTGTTTTACCTTGCTTGTGTGTTGGGCTATATATATATATATATATTGTTTATATTTTCGTTGTCTCTGTTTCATTTATTAAAAACAGAGTGAAAGTTTTTTTTTCTACACAAACCACTACACTTTCACTAACCCTACCACTACCATTGACCCTACACAAACAACAAACCACATGAATATCTGATCATAGTTAGTCAATGTAAATAGCTTTTGAGAAGGTAATAAAAACGAATGTGCTTACGTTCACGGTACTTGAAAACAAAATGCACGGTGATGATGATGACGATGGTGATGATGAGGATAGGTATTGAGAAGGCTGAGGAGATTGTATTATCTTTAGCAGGTTGCGATGGTACTGTCGTAAAAGCTGTTAAGGGAACACCTGGAGAAGTGGTGCTAGGTCCTTCCTCTTGATCTAAAGATAAATCATACCAAGTAATCATGAATTCATCACTATTTCTTCTGGAGAGAGTTTAGGGTAATATACAGTTAACAACTAAATTATTCATACCCCTTGTAAATTCGATGTTTTTCGTGTTTTTCGTGACTCAAGAACAAAACTTAAATCAGGACGAATCGACTATTTACATACATCTAAAATTACAATACTTGGTAAGGGTATGAATAATTTAGTTGTTAACTGTACATCTATACATGTATGTATATTTGATTTGTAGACTTCATCAATACTGTCCAGCTTTTGGCAAATTTTGGACGATATCATTTAGTAGGTAATAATAAACACCTCCTTGACGTGGGCTATTTATTTGTTTGTTGTTTTCGTGATTTTCGTCATCGGCTTCGTTATTGTTGCTTTTGTTGCTAGGTTCGGATAAAGAGGGGGGGGGGCACAAAACTGACAAAACATTTCCAAAAACAGAGATGGTGACGGGCGATTCGTCAAATACAGGAGGGGGGCATCACCGTTCTATATCTCTCTATTTTTAAAACACAAATTACAACTGTTTTGTCCATCCTTTCTTGTTTTTTTCTATTTGCGTACCCTTTCCTTTGACAATGTTTGTTTTGTCTTGTTATATTTCCCATTCCATTTTTTCCTTCTCATAGATTCTTTTACCCCTTCGTTCTTTAATTCTTTCTTCCTGCCTTTCACTATTCCCTTTTTCTTACTTGCTTGTAAATTATTTATTCACAGGACCTATCCAAAACAAGACTTGCTTTACTTTAGGCCCATCCACTATACATAGCAATACAATGAATGATGAAACGTTCAAAATCCATTTATCATGTTGCATTTGACTTATAATTATGTTTTAATATTATCATGATTATACTGCAATATCATTGTGTTGTTTTAATTTACCAATAGAGGAATTATACTAAAGGAATGTTATGCATTTTAAATAAAATTGTATGGAAAGTTAGAAGAAAAGAACTGTTACTAATTTCACATAATTAATTTTATTATGAATATGATATTAAAGTCTGGTTATAAATCAACGACTTATGAAAATAAATAAACATACATGCCGGTATCAAACTCGACTGAGCAACGCAAGGCGAAGACGGGCAATTTTTTTCGTCTCATATTTATCCTGTGTTGTTGCTTTTTAAGTGACATGATCAATAATATACATGTATATTATACCTGTAACGAATAGCAGTACTTGGCCACCTTCCTCAATGAAGAAAAGTGTCGCCACTTTACAGTGATAGATTCCACTGTCTGTCTTCTTAAGATCCTTGATCGTTAAACGTGTAGCATGATCGCTGCCCTCATATCTTGTGTCGTTTGTCGTTGTGGTGTTACCCTTGACTTCGTGAGAGTAGATAGTGTAAGTGTTCTTCTTCCAGTACACCCATACCCATAAATCGTCGGGGCGAAAGGGACACAGCAAGGTTACATTTCCCCCAATGGGGACGATTTTCTCTATAGAAGGTGAATTTATCATATATAGATACAATGTAAATTCTATTATTATACGCTTTCATTCATCGAAGACGCTCACTTGTTCACATGAAATGACCGGTAGTTAGTTACCTTTTTTCAGAATAGCTGTATTTAGCTAGATTAAATGTTCGTTTCAGAGGTCGGGGTATTCGTCTACATGCTTTAAGTTGTCATAAAGATTTCCCATAGCCTTAAACTCAAAACAATACCAAAGATGGCTGCCATTTTGTAATTCAAGATTGCCGCGGGAAACTGAAATTAGCAATAAATCGTGCTTTATATATCCATTTTGGTGTCTATATCTAGCTTTCAGGGGTCATTAAAGCGATTTCGGTTGTTTACAATGTGTTATGGCCACCATTAATCCTCGAAATTCAAAATTGTAGCCAATATCCCAACATAATCGGATGCGGGCTACTATTATAAAGAGCTTTTAAGTGTAATAGTACATTTTAATGAAAACAATATTATTTGATTCACGAAAAAGTATTATCAACTACAAGTGTAGCATTTTATGGAGCATTGCATCCAACCTGGCTGCCATCGAGCCATTCAAATTGGTTGCCAACATTAATATTGTTCTTAAATCCAGGGGTGTCGATCACTGGGGGATGGGGGATATATCCCCCAATATTTCAGGTGGGGGGAAAGCCTGTACAATCATCCCCCCTAATAATTCACCATAAAAGAAATGAAGAGAAAAATTAATGATGAGAGCCAGATGAGTGTAGTTAATGGTTATTACTCGCAAGATGACCATCAATATACACATTTTGCTATCTCATTTTCATAATACATACATATATAAATAGAAAACGAAGTAAATGAGACAACCGTTTATGAGACAAGAATAAATTGAATTCTCGCTCATAAGGCTTCATCAGGAATTGATGAATTTATTCAATTTATTCAATTAACAGCATTATAGAAATGCAGTGCGCCAAATGCAAAGCCGCATCGTTAAAAAGCAACGAGCTAAATGTTAAGCGCGAAGCGCAAAAGTGCAAAAAAGAAGTAGAGAGTGGGAGAGTTAGAAGATAGTTCACTAGTTGTTATGTTGTTTCCGTTCACCCTTTTTAAAATTCACGTCATTGTATCTTTATTTGTTTTGTTTTTTCACTCATTTTATTTCCTGATATTTCCTAAAACATTTTTCAAAACGCGCTAGGAGTTACAGTCGTGTATTTGTTTAACTCTTTTAATTTGGGCATTATTGCCAAGAAAAAATTATCAACCAATTCCTCAATATAAAGAACTCTTAAAGGTAAAGGAAAGCATCTGAGCAAGAATATCACATGACTTTTTGCCAGTTCAATCTGAAGTGATTTTTAAAGATATGACTATGTGGGGTTGATGATGCGTTTTTTTTCATAATGCAAGTAAAGTAATAAAATATTGTATCATTGAAGAGAAAGACGGTTTTGTCCAAATGGCAGCATGTAGGAGACAAAACTTTTTGTTAGTTCCTTGATTCATACTCAGTATCTATTTTGTTTTATTGATTTCATCCATTTCTTTGTTTATTATATCTCTACATGTAAAACATTTGAAGAGCTATTTTCCAAAAGGAGCAAAATCTTTTGATAGCAAATGGAGATAATGATATACATTTTCCTCTATTTACCTTGAACAAAATTATTAACCTAAAGTACGAGAGAAATTATGAACACATGCATCTTTTAATAAAAAATTTCCATAGACACCTGAACAGAATCGGGTAAACAAAGAGTTTTTTCTTAAGTTACACACATGGATCTAGTGCCTCTTGAAAATAAGGGAGGGGGGCGGCGGGGGCGCTCAAAACAAATATCATACAGATGAAATAGGAACAAGTGGTGCGATCCCCCTCAAGGATCTAGATCTGCTACTGTCCTCCCTTGTTCCAAACATTATTGGGGTCATCGTTGCTGTTGTTTGTGTGAGGGTGTGTTTGTGCGTATTTGTGTGTAGATGGAGAGAGAGAGAGAGAGAGTGAGGAAAAGAGATAGAGAGAGGGTGGGGGGGGGGGCTTGAATTCATACGTATGTACTCAGGCTCCTATCAGCACTGGTCATGTTACTATCTTACTTATATTTTGTAAAACATGCATAAAAACCTATAATATACCTGACTGAGAGGCTTGGCTTCTGACTGGCTCTCCCATCGTCAAAGCAAGTGCGAACATACAGGTAATGATGCTCACTTTCATAGTGTAATTCCTGTGGTATAAAGAAAAAATGATCATATAACTGAACAATAGCATGTTTATTTGCTTTGATTGTATTTTTATGAAAATGAAATAAATAAACGTTTGATTGATTGACTAATGTTTGCAATTAATACATCAAGTACATCTGCATGTATAATTGGTGATGTTAATAATGCTAGTACTCTTCGTCTCCAAAATATACTTAATTCCAGTGCCTTTGGTGCAATGATTGGTACACCAACAAGAATCTGGTTGGTTCCGTTGTGAAATTTCTGGTCATGTACTTATCTTCTGCATGCTTTATTATGGGTTCTTAGACATCTACCCCCTGGACAACCATCCCCCGGATAACTACCCTCTAGGACAACTACCCCCTGGGGCAACCACCATCTAGGACGACTACCCCCTAGGACAACTAACCCCCTGACAACTACCCCCGGTTAACTACCCCCAGACAACTACCCTCTACGACAACCATCCTCTAGGACAACTACCCCCGGACAGGTATCCTAGGGGGTAGTTGTCTAGGGGTAGTTTTCCGGGGGGTAGTTGCCCTAGGGGGTAGTTGTCCGAGGGGTAGTTGTCCTAGAGGGTGGTTATCCTAGGGGTGGTTATCCGTGTGGTGGATGTCCAGGGGTAGGTGACCGGATATGTGTATTATGATTTACAAACTTGCGGCCAAAAGATCGGCTCGGTGTAAAAATGTCAGAGGTAAAAATGTCAGAGGAAAAATGTCAGAGATAAAATGTCAGAGGAAAATATGTCAGAGGTAATAATTTCAGAGGTAAAAATGACAGAAGTAATAATGTCAGAGGTTAAAAATTTCAGAGGTAAATATCAAAATAAAGTATGTTTCAGGTTGAACATTGGTAACGGTTGTAAATTAGGCTTATCGAAAAAGAAAAACGAAGGATTATCTGCAGTCATTATTTCAGCGCTGCTTTATTTCCTTCTTTCTTTAACTTTTATTTACCTTTTGGCCCACTTTTTGACTTTTTGCCTGATTATTGCCAAGGGGATGCGAGGGGGGGGGGGGGCTACTCCTCCCCGGCTTGTACGCCAAGGACATGAATCACAGAGTACATCTTTCAAGCCTCAAAAAACAAATAAAATCTTCACTTCTTTATCTCCTTCTTGCCCTTTTTTTGACCCGAATACTACCATAATCATTGTTTTTAAGCTCAAGGCGAGCTGTTGCCGTCCGTCCCCGTCCGTCGTCGGTAAACCTCTTGCATGTTCAACTTCTTCTTGAAAACGCATGGTCAGATTTTAACCAAACTTTGCAGGAATCATCCTTAGGAGTAGGAGATCCAGAGGTGTTCAAATGGTAAACGTAGCCCCCCGGGGACCCAGGAGAAGGGCCCGAAAGGGCCTAAACTACATTTATGTCATTTTCAAACATCTTCTCCAAATTCGGCATTACAACAGTCAAGGTATGCATAGATACTTAGATGGAAAAGATCTTTTACCTGACAAAGCCATATTTATATTGCACAATACCTTAAATATACCCTACATTTCATATTGTAATGTTCTTTTGGCAACATCCAAAAACGTTACAAAAGAAAGCTTTTGATATTATGTGCTGGAGCTGGTTTCCGTGACCACACACGCCCTCTGTTAATCAAACTACAAAGCTTGACAGTAACTGACATTAACTTCCTTCAAACTTCTCTTTTTATGTATCAGTTTAATAACAATATCTTGCCATTTTCGTGTTCTACTATGTTCCGACGAGTAAATGCTTTTCACAATTCTCCTACGAGACAATCAAATAATATACACCTAGTCAGCCCTAGCACGGTTTTGGAAAAGTTAATAATTCTTACTAATTGACACTCTTTGTTTCGTTGAAACGGTTTCTTTTTAATAAGTTTACAAACACCTTATATTTGTCTTCAAGGACAACGTAATTTCCCCAAGATTTTTCGCAGCCATGATTTTCTGACGACAAAGTTTGTTTGTTCTATTCTATTAGGAACAAATCTTCCCAACCTTCCCTGTATGTTTCAAATTAACATCGCCCAAAGAGTAAGTATTATAAAGTTGGAATTCTAAATTGCTTAAATAATCACGTGAACAGGAAGGATTTTTGATAAAATTTAGTTTGGATGTTTCGAGATCACAGTTTTATGTTGAAATTTTTGACTACACAGAGTGGTTATGAATGTATTCACTACATGTCATGTTATTGTTTTGTTAGCGAAATGCGTTAATTTCATAAACAAGTAGTAAAACTGTATTTGGCTCAAGATAATTATATTTTAAATTCTGTCTAATATGAAACTTTAGGAAAGGTTGTAGAAGTAGGGCCTTAAACTTTAGAAAGAGTGTTCAGGTGAAAAGCTGTTGGGCTTTTCAAGCAGCATTGGGCATGCACTTATATCAGATCAACTTTGCTCAGAATATAGGCCAAAGTTTACATTATTGAGTTTATGTATCTTGTCAAATTAGTGGTTATTTATGCCATTGTTTAGCTACAAAAACGATGTTGCAGTCAAGGCAAGAAATTTGGTGATTCAGAAAAGGAAACAGATTATTATGCAAAGTAAAATTATTGTCATAAATTGAGAGACATATAAGAAGATTTCAAATGCCAGTGATGGTTTAGAAAGCATGGTTTATTAAGGATTTAGTTTGGCTCAAAATAATACCAAAGAGTAATTTTTAAGTATAGTTAAAGATGTTTGTTAAGAAAACAAAGAGGGAACATTCATGAGATATTTTGTTGTGAAATCAATGCAAGGTTACGTTGAGGTTTTCCTTGTTTGAAGAGATTAAACATGATTTAGATATAACAGCAGTAGCACAATGACATGTGATTGTTTATTACAAAGAAGTTTTAAGGTCTTTCCATTTGACATTATTATGTCAGCTTAGGTTTTTTATTTATACTTCAAGTTACACGTGTATTTAAGGAAGCTTTATATTCTCGATCAATGAAAGTACTAAATAGGTTTGTAAACAGATTCTCGATAATAGCAGTTGATTATTCGGCTTAGATTGCAACTAGTAATTCAAAGAAATCAGACAAGACAATTGTAATTTCAGGAGTTCATGTTGGAAAATTGTCAAACAAGATGATATGTAACTTTGAAAAGCATTGTAGTAAACAATATGTATTTTCTCTCAGATTTCATTACAGATTGAATGATTTGAAAAGGAGGTCCTCCATACAATATGCGTTGTTAGTTTGGTCTTTGAGTCCTTGCTGTATCTTCAATGATCCACTCTTAATTTGTTGACCGTGCATTTCTTCAAACGTGCGGTTAAGCGCATACTTACCTCAAACTTGAAATATACAATCATCTAGTTTTGTATCAACAATGATAATATTCCTCTTATCTTAACTTACATCATTTCCATTTTATGCATACACTAGGGAAAATGAGGTATGAATATAGCATCGTGTGTTATACATGTATTCCATCGTATTTACCTAGTCAAATCGTTATTTTACCTACTGCTATCAGTATTCAATACTGATATATAGTACTAGGAATATTAAGTATGTTTGTGTTGTATCACTTGAAGAATATATGTTAAATTGAATGATAGAGGTATGGCAATTTTTCAAGCCTTAGGCTTTTATTGCCAAACATCTGCCTTTTTATCCATGTAGTATTACTGTAAATGTATTATGACTGTAATTGCCAAGTGAAAATATATTGTTTTGTTTAATCTCATGTTGATCATACCGTGCAACCGGGGAGCATGGCGTTACGTCCCACAATTGAGTGGCAAAAAACTTGATATAATATATGGAGATTGTTTGCTAGAAAGTGCATTTCAAAGATTACACTATTATATGATTGCACCTCTTACAACAGATTATAATGAAGAAAAATCACGATTTGATTTTGTGTTGAGTATTAAACCTGTTAACAACAACTGACGCATAATGTTTATTGTTTGTAAATATCTCTGTTACAGTGACTGTATCATTTGGTATCTTTACTATATTCATATTCTTTTTAACAAGGTAAAACATCGTTTATTTTAGTAATTAATGTTGAATAGAATTAGTTCAATAGGCATAAAGATTAAAAGATTATCTCCATCACCATATGGTATATATATAGACTGCTTACTTGCGTATAGGTTCACTTGATCCTCAATTTATAATGTTATTGATTATTGTATAATGGAAATGAATATTCTCACTTAGGTCGTACAAGCCTACACCATGACAAATTTGTCGCCCTTGGTTGAGTGAATTATATTTCTAACAAACTTAGTTGAGAAATGATAGCAGTTTCACGCCCTTGCTTATATACGCTCTCAAAAGCGATATTTATAGCAATAATGATGGTGATGATAATGATAACGATACTAATAATTTCTGGATTGATGATGTAACATCCAGTGTTTCTTGACACTGTATCATCAAATTAATTTTGAAACTCAAGTTTGGGGCTTGCAAATACCAGAGGCCTATGTGGGTTTTAGTTTGCCTGTAGATATATAGCTGGGAAAATAGCTTTGGGTATGGTGTTGATAGCAGATGTTTCAAGGTTGAAATCACAGACACTAATTACATGCGTATACATTTTTCTCACAGCATACAGCATATTCTAAATCAATATGTACGAACATGTGTCGAGCTCTATATATGCTCTAGTTCTTCTGGAGGGTGCCAGTAAATACATATTGCATTATATATCATATTTAAATACGCTGCAAATCCTGGATAAGTATTTATGTTAATAGTTTAAAAAATCAGGCAGAGTATATGTGCTCGACATAAAATTCAACTCCAGTTTATTCACTGATGACATTTTTTATGTAATAGTTGGTCAAGGCACAATAGTGCCTACCCGATCACTACTAACATCAATTGTTGACAAAATATTAATCAGTACAGTAATAACAAGTAGAATTTAGCTGTAAAAAATCACATATTCCTGGTAATACCTAATTTTTGTCAAATTATAGGGACAATTGCTATAGGGTGATCAGATCTGCGTCCTTGATGTAGTGAACAGCAGAGAAGAAGAAGAAACGGGGATAGGAGTGAACGATAGAAGACATCCGGGAAAATAGACAGAGAAAATGACCTTTACCACTACACAAAGGAAGACGCGTGTGCGTGCAAACATATGCAGTTATCCAGACAAGGCCACCCGCCATAGCTTATCTCGCAGCAGTCATCCCTCATTTGGTTGAAATCACACATCTATTCGGTCGCGTTTATCGACCAAATTTTTGCCTAGAATCAGCGTTTTCAAACGTCTTTCAGGCAAATTTTTAAGGCGATAAACGCAAAGCCCTATTTCAAACGTCTTTAGATATGGGCATATTGTAACGCCGAAAAGGGTGCGTTTTGAATGTGACATACAGCCAGAATCACGTTTATGAGACACGATAAACGCAAAGCTGTTTTGAACCCCACATACAAATCGGACCTTCCCATATAGCTCTATGGACCTTCCCAGGCTAATCCGCTTCCAGGGTCAAACGGCGCAAAGCAGCTGCGCAGAGACAAGGCCTTTATTTTGAATCGTGAAGAGACGATAAACGCGACATCCCGAGAATCACGTTCGTATAGTGGGGTTCGATAGTGGGGTTCGATAGTGGGGTTCGATATGTACATATCTGATGGCAAGACCCGATAAACGCACCCGATGAATGTATGGTATTATGGCTGCACAGTTTCCTGCGTTCTTAATGGTTAAAGGCTAAGTCCACTCCAAAAATAACTTGCTTTCAATAGATGCAGAAAAACAAGAGAAACCGAGCAGAAAAACGGCTCGAGGAAAATCGGATAACTAATAAGGAAGTTATGAAGTGTTTAAACAGTAAGAAATACTATGGAACAATTAAAATCACTACACAAATCGCAGATTTTGGTTATCACTTTGTGACGTCATTGCCTCACTATCAATCAATATTGCTTTCTATATTTTTATCACATTTATTTCCCTTTTATCCCCAAGAACTTGATTTCCCCAAGCCTTTGCCCAGGTTATATAATTTGTATCATATTGCATGCATGACATTTCACAAAATCTTTTATGAACTTTGAAAAATTGATACTATTTTCTGAATATTTTCATAATCATTATTTTTTATATAAATAGTTTATCAAAATTCACATTTGTTTAATGATTTAACAGAAAAATTACTCTAGATTAGTGCATCATCACAAAAACATATTACTGTCAATTTAACTTGGATGCTGGTTTGAGAAAATAACATTATTAGGGGAAAATGGAAAATTTATATTATCAATATAAAGAAAACAATTAATGTATAGTGAGGCAATGACGTCACATACTCATCAGTGACTTGCCAAATGTCCTATGATTTTCAAAGTTTTTCATGTCATTAAAAATTCATAACTTTTTTATTAGTTATCCGATTTTGCTCACACTTGTTTTGATTGGTTTGTCAGATTTTTCTGCTTCTATTAAAAGTAAGTTATTATCGGAGTGGACTTGCCCTTTAAAACTATACGTCCATTCGATGACTGCATAGTTGTATAGTTGAACATATAATTATGACACTTAAATTCGTCCCGCACGCTGGAAGCTATACATGCGTTTATGTGTGATTCGATGGACGCTTCGTTGTATAGTTGCATAGTTGTATAGTTGTATGGATGTACAGTTTACTGCGTTCTGATTGGTTAAAACTATACGTCCAGTCGATGGCTGTTTAGTTGTATAGTTGTTCGAATCATGGCATGTAAAGCCCGTCATAGGCGCCAGTAATTATAATTATTCAACCGTGTCATATATATTATATTGAAATACGCTGCAAACTCCTGGATAGGTATTTCTGTTAATTTCAAACAACAGGCTGAGTAAATTTGTTCGACCGTCATAAAGTTAAAATCAATTTTTAAAATCAACGTTTAGTCTAGGCATAATAGGGCCAACCGATCACTAACAAAACTAGTTGACAAGGTATTCATCAGTTCAATAATAACAGGTTGATGTTAGCTGTAAAAATCACAAGCCATTTCTCTAAGCGTAATCTATAAAATGCATGCATATTCAAAGATATATTATTTACTTCATAATTGCAATGAAACAGGAAGAGTCTACCATATTTCTTTACATACTAATTAAGGACATGATACCCCCATGGTACCAAACCTGCGTATTTCCAGGCCTAATTATAATGTTGCTGATCCAAATTAGTTGTTGCGAGTCTACAAATGATTTAACGTCTATCATTTTCAAACCTTGATTATTCAATTATTGTACCATGACGTTTCGTTTAACTCGATCCGGTCCATTTAAAAGGTAATCGTAAAATGTTATTTCTATCTCCTTTAATATTTGTTGGGGTATGACAATTGAAGAACATAATTATGTAAATTTAGAGATTCCAAAGGCTTTCAGAATTTGTATCTTCCCAAACAAAGTTAGTTTTCTTGATTTCCATAAATTCAAAAGCTTTTTAAGACCAAATATAAGTTCACGTAATTTTCATCTTGCATCAAAAGACAAATATTCCTAAAATTCTGATAGTATCAACTACGTTCACCTGTTGATTTATATCTTGTTGAATTGGTTTGGGGGTTGTATCTTTTTGGTGTCCGACTTTTAGAATCTCTGTCTTTTCTGTATTGAATTTAAGACTTGTCTTGAGCATTTATTAACCTGTTCAAGTATAACCAATACGTTATTAATAGATCGAGTATTATGTCGAAAGGGGCAAAAATCGTCTGCATATAATGACAATTTAAATTCGTTATCATTAATTTCAATTCCTACTATATCTTTGGAAGTGCGCAGACGAATTGCTAGACTTTCTAGAACAATTAAAAGCAAATATTTTAGAGACAGGGGATCCCCCTGTCTTACACGTATAACTGGGAAGTACACAGTAGATGTTCCATTATTTAGAACATATCCTTCTATATCATAATATAACGTTTTCACCCATCTTATGAAAGAAGGACTAGAACCGACAGAATCTAATGTCTTCTGTTGAAAACACTGATCTAGTAGACTACAGGCTGGTGCCCCACCCCCCTCCCATGACTGAACGCATACTACGCCACTATATGTATTGAGTTTTGCACGAATAACTAAATTTCAGGTAACAATATATGAACAATTTCTTCTCGTTCGAAGGATCATTAATAACTTTATATATATTCTATATATACAATACATTCTGTACAATTGTTCACACTTGCATTAAAATAAAATGCCATAAGGAGACCTACAATTATACAGAGACAAAAGGAAATAAAAATAAACCCGTAAACAAAATCTTATAATGTATCGTTGTATTGATTTGATAAGGGAGCAACATGTCATCGCGTTGACTTGACCAGAAATTAATATCAAGAACAAATAATATTCCATATTTCATTCTCTATTGCAGTTGGCAATGTGTGAAACACAAATTAGGGCTACACTGGATTTGTATTTTTCCTGTTTGTTTGCTGTTATTTCCATAATAATCAACATACAGTGTACAATGAATAATGCATAATGTGATATGACAACGAGATGGCGGACAGCCCATTTTCAGCTGTATTAACAAGATACAGCTGTACTTCCATATACTCCTTACTAATGCATAATTTGTGCATAATTTGTGCATAAGATGTACAAATATATCTAGGCCGACATAAAACAAAAACGGATTTTTAACTACATAGTATTTCACTCACCTAGATAAGATAATAAATTAAATACTGACCTTTGTATTTGGTGTTCCCCTTATTAAGCCTATAACGATAAGAGAATTCAGTAGGCAACGTGTTAACTCTTCAAACAGGATTTTGTTTACCTTCCCCAAAGCTAGGGTGCGTCAATGCCTTATTTGTTATTAGGGACTTTTAGATTTGCACGTCGACGTAGTGGACTGCAACGTGTGCCATTCTTTCAAGGCACTGGCCCGTGCCCGGCAGTGCCTTAAAAGGACGTCACATTACCTTAAAAGGATGTCACCGTGGCAGTCCACGTTCTCGTCGTGTAAAATCTAAAAGTCCCTATTTGCAGTGCTGTGTCTGGCAGTATGGAAAGAGTGGGGATTTCCAGACTACACCGGGCGCCCGCACTAATCGACCTCAACCCAATTCTAACAGAACTGTGTTAACCGCCCGCGAATATTTAGGATGGCAACTGAAGGTTCATGAATTGTTCATTATCGAGGCGCACGGCGAAGAAGCGGAAGAGTAATGTTTATTCATGATTGAGTCACTCCACTAAATCAACAAGTCTACTTTCGGAGAAAAGGATACTCTAATAACTTTTTCTTCTACTTGTTTATATAGTTGGGAAGAATTTTTACGAAATCGTAACCTTATGGATCTTGCTCTGGACCTATGTAGCAAAATATGTATTAAAACCATTTGCAATATGTTTGGGGTTATCCAATTCATGATTATTTGGGGAAAATGTTTGTACTCTGGGAGATCTGTCTTGTTTACAAAGTATTTGATTAATAACTCTCCACGTAGAGGTCATATTTCCGTGTGCATTTTCTAGCTTTTTGGAGTAGTACAGTTTACATGAAAGCCTTTTAATAGTAGTCAGTTTGTTTCTGTTTTTCTTGTAAGAACTCAACTATCCCTTTAATGATGAGAGGAAAAGGGGACACTTATCGAAAGGGATAAGACACTTATTGGAAAGGAAAGGAGCACGGGTCAAAGTACGAAGGGTAATTATCAGAGGTGAAAATGGGGCACTTCTTACACCTAAAAAGAGGCACTCACCAGGGATGAAAAAAGGCACTTATGAGAATGGGAAATGGGCATTTGTCGACGGAAAAGGGGAACCCATCAGATTTTGATAGGGGCATCAATAAGAGGTGAAAAGGGGATTGGTCCCTTATTAGAAAGGAAAAGGGGAACGTATCATTGTTAAAAGGGAAATTATCAGAGGTGAAAAGGGGCACTTATCGCACCTGAAAAGGGAAATTGACCAGATATTAAAAGGGGCACCGATCAAATTTTAATAGGGGCATTTATCGTAGGTGAAAGAGGGTTTTCATTTGAAGGGGAGAAGTGGCTCTTATTTATAAAAAAAAAAAAAAGAGGCACATGTTATGATAAACGGGGTACTTATCAGAGATAAAAAGGGTAATTATGAGAAGGGGAGGGGCACTTGTCAAAGTAAAACGAGCATCTCTCAGATTTGAATAGGGGCAATTATCGGAGGTGAAGAAGGCACTTATCTGAAGTGAAAAGGAATAACTTCTCATACCTGAAAAGAGTCATTTACCAGAGATGAAAGGGGCACTTATGAGAATGAAAAGATACACTTTTCATAGGTGAAAAGGAGCATTTGTAAGAAAGGGAAGGTACTCTTTTATTTTAATGGGGGCACTAATCATAAGGAAAAAGGGCACTTATTACAAAAGGAAAAGGGGCACATGTGAAAATAAAAGGTGCGCTTATCCGAGTCAAAAGGAGTAGGCCTAGTTATTAAAAGGGGAAGAGGCACTTCTTAGAAAAAGGAATAGGAAAAGGGCACTTGTCAAAGTAAAAGGGCTCCTCTCAGATTTGAATAGGGCAATTATTAGAGGTGAAGGGGGCACTTATCAAAAGTGAAAAGGTGCACTTCTCGTACGTGAAAAAGGGCACTAATGAGAATGGAAAATTGCAAAGGAAAATGGGAACTTGTCGAAGGAAAAGGGGCGCGTGTCAAAATTAAAGGGGCATTTAACAAAAGGGGAAGGGACACTTCCCTATGTAAAAGGGGGGCATTTGGGGGATATTTGAAAGATTGTGGGACTGTGCCCCCCTGCCCCCGGAGTGCCGCCTCTGATGACGTCACACTTCGGTACTCCATTACAGCAACGGACATAGAGGGCAATAAAACATTTAAACCAATTAACATGAAACAGGAGACAGGGTATATGTTGGTAGTACCCCATTCTCCCCCACGCGCTCATTGGTTTATAATACTACATATTTGAACATGATATTGGCAACAGTTTTAACTCTTTCTCCCTATATCTCCATCTCTCTATCCCTCTCTCTCTCTCTCTCTCTCACTATCTCATTGTATGACATGACATCTCTCACCATTAAATAGTTCTTTCTCATTTCTTTCCCTTTCTCTTTTGCTCTCTCTCTCTCTCTCTGTTCTCTCACTGTTCTATTTCCAGACTTTTTTATGTATCATTCAATGAATCCAACCGTATGCACACTAAAAATTAAAAGATATGAAAGGAATATTGTATATAAGATTAAACGATTATGTTCAATTTATTTATTTTTCTTAAAACAGAAAAATTGTAATTCACCATGAATACATATTACAAAATTGAAGGTCAAATATTAAGCTCAAATAGCTTCATAATCTGCTACTTGAAATTATTAGAATTTCAATGTTATGCATGTGTTACATTACTTTTCCCCAATTTTTAAAAAACAAATCATAGGCTACTTCTGAGCCCTATTTTTTTTCCAGGGAAGCTGTTATATCATGACTTGCACCATATTATAAAACACATTATAAAACATGATTTCTTAAAGATAAAGACCAGTTCTGGTCATGTGATTGCATTGTGAAAGAAACGTTGTGGAATCGATCAGAAAAGCTTGATCATCTAGCATATAAGTATTGGTGTGTACTGCAAGGTTCTGGAATCATCAAAATGCTAAGACATTTGGCCCAGTCTTGGTAAAGTTACAAGCACTGTACACAGAAAGATGTATAGAGGACTACGCGACACGTGCGCGACACGTGCGCGATATCTATTTGGTCCAAATATATATAATAATTTACCAAATATATCAATTAGTAGGCGGTTTCCCGGCAAAATTTGTATCATCACGTATTAGTCAAAACATATTATTTCACATGATTGGTAATGAGAGCTTCCATTTCATTTTTTGAGAGGGGGGCGTTTCCAAAACTGGTCTTTACCTTTAAAAGCAAAAACAAAGTTACCCATGACTCAAAATCACAATTTTTTTCCAGTGAAACAATGACCATCTGATGTACAAAAGAACATCATTATGAGTGATGGTTGCTTTGTGGTTCACACACACCAAGGACATATCGGGCTTTTTATTAACGGTTGCTTGTTTGTTACCATAGCTTCATGTTATGAGGGTTATAATACAAAGGTTTTAAACCCCAGTCACAGCTACAGCAGATGGGGTCTGGTTCATTGAAGAGGCTAAGTAGAACTTCACAGTCCTTACATTTATGTCTTTTGAATGAAAAGAGAAAAGAATGAAAGTAAGCACATTGAAACCTATCTCTGTTGTAACATTGAAAAGGTCTTGCATGTACATTGTGATTAAAGTGGACTCGCATGTTCATTACATGAACTTATTGATGGAAAAATGTAAATGAACAAATGCCATCCTCGAAGTACCTGTATGGGCATACAAACAACAACTTATTCGTACAGCCTACCTGTCAGAAATTCAGCAGGTCAGTAGTTCTCCTTCCTCTCTGAATTTGTCTCAATTCTCAAGGAATTTACCTTCATTTATTTTACTGAAGAAGAACATTATCCTGAAACAAAAATAAAAAGGTTTAGACCTCATTAAAAAATTAAAGATCTACTCCATTGATAATTGGTCTTAGTTATAGTGTCAATCATATTCTAACTTTAAAAAAAACTGAGGCTCCTTTCATGTAGGCACCCTGTTACACCCACAAATGTAATAACGCCAACAAATGTAATAACGCCCACAAATGTAATAACGCCCACAAATGTAATAACACTTTACCCACAAATGTTATAACACCCACAAATGTAATAATTTCACCCACAAATGTAATAACCACTTTACCCAAAAATGTAATAATTTTGAATAACCCACAAATGTAATAATGACTTTACCCACAAATGTAATAAATTTGAAGGGATATTTTGTCGAATTTGTTCAAAACTAAAACCCTGTAATAAAGCATGGGTATAGCGCGCAGTCTTTACTCCAGACCCGGTTATTTCAAAAATGTAAAAAATCTTCAAAACTAAGACCCCATAATCCTTTTCCTGTGGAATAACATGAGAATCGAGCGTAGTCTTTCCTCCAGACCCGGTCATTTTAAAAATAAAAAACAATAAAAACAAAATAAAAAATTCAAATCTAAGACCCAACAATCCTCCAAACTAAGACCCGGTAATAAAGCATGGGTTTCGCAAACGCGAAAGGGGGCAATGCATTTGATGCGTGGTGTATGTTGTAGTACAGTTATTCATTTTTGTTTCTCCTCGAACACAAGGAAACATGATGAACCCTGCATGCAAAGATCCAAAGTCCAAAAGATATTTTGAAAGCGTCTCCCGCTTCTGTTGTCCCCAAACAAAATCATTGTTAACGAATATGTGTTATGCTCTCTATTCATTGTGGTGCTCTTAATATTTTCCTTTGAATTTCAGCCTTTTAAAATGCCTTGCAACACTCAACACGGACGGTTTTGAGGATCAATTTCTGAAATTGGGGATACACAAAAGGGGAAGAATTTTCAATGGCAAATGGGGTCATGCGTTCTCATCAGTCTCAGTGGTGTGTTTATTTTCTTGCATGCATTTAGCTTTTATTTAAATAAAATTTTAATTCAGCTTCACCGTTGCGAAACATGTATGTATGTTTAATCAATATACCATTATAATTATTATTATCATTATCATTATCATTATTATTTTTATTTTTATTATTATTGTTGTTATTATCATTATTACTATCATTATTATTATCATTATTATTATTATCCCTTTTACTTCTGCCTAGACATGCGCAGTTTATGTTATTCGCATGTAGTTTATATATAAGAGACACCAGACTATGCAGCAAGTTACGTAAAATGTATTTTACAACTTTATACCAATATTGATGTAAATATTGACCACTACCTAATTTGTTATAATTGTTTTTATCATGAGGATATTGAAGAAAATTCTTTCCCATGCGGCTGATTGATCACTGTAAAATCTAAATAATCCTCCTTCAAATCATGATGATATAAATGTCATATCACACTATTTAAGAACAAAGGCTAAAGTTGTAATTTTATTAAATCACATATCATTAATATCATTCATATTTTTACCCGATGTCATATGATAAATAAAATGAGATTCCGTTGGACACTTTTCATAAAAAGTTGCGCATCCAGGACTCATTGGTGAGCTTAAAAGTTTAAAGGTTTAAAATACAAAGCAAAAAAACAAAAACAACCAAAAACTAATCACATCTTTCAGATGCCTTTTATAATGCAAACATCTGCCATGGAGGGGGCACAATTTTATGTATCATATGTATACTTTAAATTATACTAGATTGTGGTTTTCTGGGGCAATTACTCCCGCAATTATATTCCCACCCCTAGATCAGCCGTTGAAAGACCAAATTTGAGTTCTCCAGGGATGCTAGCCGTGCAAATATCCGCTATGAAATTTTAGTAATTTGTTTTTTGGAAAATAATGGCCATTAAAAACGCGTGTATCAGTTAAAAGTTCAACAGCCCTGTCCGTGTCCGCAACATATTTTGTCATAGGACGTTATTTGGAATGCTTGGTATGGAAAAACTAGTTATGAATACAATTATGAACAATACACACAGATCTCATACCCGGGATCTCATAGTCCTATATAAGCTGTACAAATCTTTTAAAGTCAAGGACAAACATTCACATTCTTGAAGTACTATCTCATAAATGTGCTTGCACCAAGTTGAACTTGCCATGTCATGGCCTAAGAAAGCCCATAAGTAGTAAAAGTCTATAGCCAAGTTAGTCCCTAAAATCAAGTCTAGAGGTCTACATCTATTAACTTAACCAGCTGACAAGTGGCCTAACCTAGATGTATACGCAGCCTGGAATGTAAATTTTACAAGGCCCTAATCGTTAGAGCCCAACTTTTGTTATCTTACTAGTTCAATCTAACATTAGACTCAAGATTGTCTTTTGTTATGTTATCTCCCTAAATGAGCTTCGTGAAAGGGGAAAAGTGAAATGAAAATTTACTGCACTGTAGCTGTACTACAGTCTGTAGGTCTCTAAGTCTTATATGGTCCAGAACTGTTAGTGGTAGGTTGGAATTTTCTTCTGACCCAAATTTGAAAGTAGTTAATCAACTGTTGAATTTTCGTGTCTTATTTTCAGAGACAGTCCGGCCCGAAAGTCTAGGCCAAGCTGTCACTGTCAGGAGAGACGACGCGACGTGTCAAATGTAGAGTATTTTGCGCACCTATCGCTGTTTGATAGCGATTAGGCAGATTCCGTATCAGTACATTTACCCCCTGGACAATCAACCCTGGAAAATTACCCCGAATAATTACCCCCGGAAAATTACTCTCCAAGGACAACCACTCCCCGAGGACAATTACCCCCAGATTACCCCCTGGGAAAATTACCCTGAGGACAATCACACCGTAGGACAGTTACCCCACCCCTGAAAATTACCAGCGGGTCATTGACCCCCAAGGACAATAACCCCAGAAACTTACCCCGGGAAATTACACCCCAAGGACAACCACCCCAGAGGACAATTGCCTCCCGAGGACAATTACCCCGAGGACAATTCCCCAAATCAAAAGTTATATACATGGTATGTACGGCACAATGGTGCCTTGTTATAAGTAAATATATATCCGCTTTCTGGTACATCCATCTCATTTGATTTTGTAACTCCAGAGCAGCGTTTTTCAACATTTTAGGGGAATACGTTGATTTTGTGAAAAACAAATATCAGAAACGGTTAGAGTATGTAATTTCATGCGAAAATAGCATTTCAAAGATAATAAAGTGTCTTTCTTCCTTGCTCGCTTCGCACGATGAGAATATTTTGACAGCAAGGCCTCCGAATATATGTTATATCTTTTATTTCGAAATTACATTGTTACCACACTCGTTTACATTTAGAAACATGATAATCAGGGCAATAGGAAGCCCGAATATCCTCATATTCGTGTATCAAGTTCATAACCGAATACATCACCTTTTATCCATGTACATTCGACGGCGAGGTGCCCGCATACAGTACTTTAAATCTATTCGAGTGTGTTGATTACAAAATACATTTTTACCGTTTTGAAAATGTCTTCTCCTTTTTTTTTTCTTGCTCGTTTGCAAAATTAAGAAAGTAATGTGCCAATACGTGTGTACATGGCAGTTGACGACTGCCAGAGTGATGCAAAATAAAAAGTCTGTGAAGAATTTGGGATTGGGAAAACTTTTCATTTCTTAAGAGGGTACCGTGACTAACAAAAGGTTGAAATAATACTGCTCCAGAGAAATGTATTTCCATGCTTTTGAGACGCGCTAGACATGCATACCTAAAACTTACATCCTTCGTGAAAAACAGCAACCGCACTAGTGTTGTATAAAGTTTAATTAAATGAAAATGTGTTGTAATGAGGAAGATAACGTGCAAGTGTTTCAACGAATGTTGGTCTATGCATGGGATTTTATGGGCTCGTAGCCTTGACACCATCTCTCAAGATCGTCTTATGCTATTGAATCACGGTAGTCCTCGGGGGTAATTGTCCTGGGCAGGGGCGGCGATTTCTTTTCATGACTGGGGGACGAAATGCGAGGGACGAGTGAGCAGTGGCGTAATGAGCAATAACGTTTGGGGGGAGGGCAGAAAAAAATCCGCATCACAACCACTCTTCCATGTTACATGCAGGCCCCGCGGAACATTTTTCAAAGTGGGGGGCTAAAGTATTTACGATCAGGTAGAGCAAAACGAGCGAAGTAAGTGGAGCGTAAATAGGCGTGGGGTCCAGGGGCAAAGCCCCGGCGAGGGTCAGGGGCGGAGCCCCATGAGCCTCAGGGGTTTGAGACATTTAATTAAGGTCAGATGAGCATCCAGGGGCCCGCCTTAGGGCCCCTGGTGGGGTCCAGGGGGCAGAGCCCCCGGAAGCTCAGGAGTTTTAGGCATTTAATTACGGTCAAATGAGCATCCAGGGGCCCGCCTTAGGGCCCTGGTGGGGTCCAAGGGGCGGAGCCCCCGGAAAAATCAGGGGTTTTAGGCATTTAATTACGGTCTGATGAGCAATCAGGGGCCCGCCTTATGGCCCTTGGTGGGGTCGAGGGGGCAGAGCCCCCGGAAGCTCAGGGAAAAATCATGCCATTTCAGCAACATTTGTAAACCTGCACTGGTATCGAATTAGAAATAAACTACGTTTGAATTTTACTTGGGGGGCAACTGCCCCCCATCAGTACGCCACTGGAGGAAGCATAGTGAACGAGAGAGGTGAAGGTGACGGAAGTGATTACCCTCACCGGTTTTTAAGTTTAGTTGTATTACAAAATTACATTCCTTAGCAAAACTATAACATTAAAACAAGCAATATACTTTTTCACACTTCACTTTTCTACAATATTTACATGTACATTTTGAAGGATATTATGCGAGGAGCGTAGCGACCGAGCGAGAAGATTTTTTTCATTTTTATTTGTCTATGTACTCTTGGGCCCTCCAGAGCCTAAAAGTGTGTTGTATGGTCCTTAGTCAGTATTAGCAATACATTTTTTTTTGCACTTTTCAAATTCTCAGGGGGGGACGATCCCCCCTAAAAAAATTGAGGGGGGGGACGTGTCCCCCCGATCGCCGCCCCTGGTCCTGGGGAGTTCATTATTCTCGGGGTAATTTTCCGGGAGGGGGGTAATTGTCCTTGAGTAATTTCCGGGGTGATTTTCCAGGGGTAATTTTCCTGATACGTGGACAATCACATCCTGGGACAATTACCCCTTAAAATCACCCCTTGGACCATAAACACCCCTCGGACAACCAAGGACAACAACCTCCGAGGACAATAAGTAATATTAAGCGGGAGGTAATTATCCGCGGTGACAATTGTCCTCGAGGGTAGGTAATTTTCCCGGGGGTATTTTCCGGGGTAATTGTCCTCGAGGGGTGGTTGTCCTTGGGGGGTAATATTCCGGGGGGTAATCTTCCGGGGGGTTATTGTCTTTGGGGCGGTAATTGCCCCGTTGGTAATTTGCTGGGGATGATTGCCCAGGGGGCGATTGTCCAGGTGGTAATTGTCCTAGAATCGGCAGATCCCATCGTATTCTCTGTGTGAATTTCTGAATATGTGTACGACAACAACTTTTGCAATTTTGCGCGCTCGATCACTTCAGGTACGGTACGCTGTAAACCGGGGGGCCGACGGGCCCGGCCCCTGGCAAAAAAAAAAAAATTAGTGCTCTTACCCCACCCCCGCTTATACACCGGCTGCCGGCCGCTATATTTTCTCACGCATAAGCAACAAAAAAAACACGAATTGGGCCCCCTCCTGCCGCCGGCTGGATCCGCCACTGCCCTGTGGCATGCTTCTTGGGCGGTCGGGTACGGTACGGTTCGCTTCAATAAGTGCCCCATTATCATTTTTATAAGTGCCCCTTTTCATCTCCGGTGAGTGCCATTATTAGAATGTAAGAGGTGCCCCTTTTAACTTTGTAATAAGAGCCCTTCTTATCTCTGAAATTTCCTATTTTTATTTTGACACGTGCTCCTTTTCTTTTCTAATAAGTGTCTTTTTTTCCTTTAGATAAGCGCCCTCTTTTACTTTCACCATAAAATGTCTTGTTAATTTAATTTAAGGAGTAGATTGGCTGAGTCTGAATCGAAATTGAGCAAGGTTTGAGTCGTGTCCGACTTTCCAGCAATAAATAGTAACGTTAGTTGTTCTACTTCATTGAACATATACGAATGACCGGAAGTGGCATCCCATGTTATGGCCGGACCCTTAAGCTTTTATGACAATCACATCCGAACCGTCAAGGACAAAGTTTGAGAACCCCTACCTTACGAACTTGCCAAGATCTTCTCCCACATCAGTAATGGAAATGCACCTAGATATGCCTATTTCTGTCAAACTTGGAACTGAGATATGACATCTTCTTGATATGTGTACTTCTAAGCCGAGCTGAGCTACGAGCTAAAGACTGAATTAACTTCTAAGGCAGGGGTTCTCAAACTGTTTCCTTGATGCCTGACGGTCCGGATGTGATTTTCATGAAATATATATGGAGAGAGAAATGCCATTAGGTTCAGTGGTCAGCTTTCTGACTTTCCACTCAACATTCTTTGACGTACATTCATTTGAAGATGTTTCATGTTTGATAATTGGATTTGATCTGCAGGCATACATATGAACAAAATATAAATATGATTTATGTTATTACACGCATGCAAAAACACAGTTGGAAACATATATGTAATTTTCAGCTTTCCGCGGTATTGCGAAATGTCAGTTGCGATTGGGAATTCCCACCTCCCCCGCGAGCGCCGTGTATAGCCTTTTGTGGCAATGTGATGTTTGTTTGAGACTATTGTGAAACATATGTTGTAAAATTAGTGTAGCATGGTAACTACATAACTGATTCTACAATACACTGAATAAGATAGCATGTCATACTTAAATGTGTTTTTTCTAGTTAATAGGGGGTGTTCAAGCATTTCTTCAGTTCTTCCCATCTTCGAAGATGAACGGCCTAAAGCGGCTCAAAATAGTTGCCGACGGTGCTGCGTTTTTATTACGAGATTTTTACACAGACATCTCACCACGATGCTACCACGCTGCTTGTACGATAATGGCGTTCCCACTACGTTCTTAATAAGACTTTGCCCCGCTTTTTGTTGGCCACGAACCGGCTACGCTCATTTTGTGCACGTTCAAAATAAGCTGGGGAGAGCATGCAGCTTCCCGACCTAGGAGATCCCCCGACCGAACCAAGTTCATGGAGATCCTCCTACGTTTGGCCTACGATTGGCCCCGATTGGCCACGCTCGCAGCCACTTTTCCATCGTAGTAGAAGCAGCGTCTATGTGTGACCGTAACGAGGAATACATAATGATACTGAATTACTACCTCTATTGGTATGAGAGGGTATAGAAATTGTAAATTATGAAGATAAAGAATGGGACTAAATACATGTATGAAAGCCTGTGGTATGGTTAATGATTAGATTGCCCGGCAAGAAACTTTCGCTCTCAGTCAAAATCCTTGTTAGTTCCTCCCTCAATATCAACAAATTACTATGGTGCGAGATCCTTTCAACTGGCAGCTGCAGAGTTATGGAATAAATTACCTAATTATCTTAAGCAGGTAGATACGGTAGAAAATTTTAAGAGTCTCTTAAAGACACATTTCTTTTGTTTGTTAAAATAGTACAATGTAATATGCCAAAGCAGTTATTCTTTCTCTTTCCTCATGTTTGCTATTATCCCTTCTTTTCTTCTCTTTCTGAGCGCATAGGGACTTAAAATTATTTTTGTGATATGCGCTATATAAGAATGGTTTATTATTATTATTAGATGAGGAGGTTATGGAATAGGTAGCCGAATTGTTGTCGACAGAGCACGAAAGTTACTGAGAGTACCAGCTACATTAAACAAAAATATTGAGTTGAGTACATCAGGAAACTTGTAGTGGTGTCGTGGTCTGGTGGATAAGTCACCAGACGGGTCCCGCCGCGGCACTAATGTCCTTTGCCAAGATATGTATCTATATTTGCCGAACTCGACCTCGGTGAGGTTATTGCATAATGGCAGCCATGCTGAAGCCGGGGTAATAAGTGTGGAACGTCAGGAGTGTCAAGTTGGACAGACACGAGTGTTAAACAAGAACTCATTATTAGCAGTATAAGCAACATTATTATTATCATTATTAGCATTAGCATTAATATCATTATTATTATCATTATTATTATCATTATTATTATCATTACTACTATTATTACTATAATTGTTTGGCAAGGATAAGAGTAAAAAATTAGTATGTATAAGGCAAAGCATTTGTATAGTGGTGGTATGGAAAAAAATACTTTTTTATCCTCGAAGACAAGGATACGTGACAAATGCTGAGCAGTGGAATCCGTGGCGTAGCGTGAGTAGACCCATTAAAGGGGCACTGGAATTACGGGGGGCATAAAATCTAACTCTGGAAATGAAATACAAATTTACAAGGCTAGTGGGAGGTGTAGGACGTGGTGCAGACATCTCCTTTTATCCTCTTTTTCCTTTCTCCCGTTTCCTTTCTCTCTGTTCTCGCGTCTTTCTTTTGATAGTTTTTATCACTCGATTGGGGGAGGGGTAGCCCCAAGCCCCCTGTAGCTACGCCTAGGAGTCGCATGCAAACAAAGTCCCACGCCAAAACAAAATTCTGACAATGAGTTGAGTACATGATGGAATCAGTCATAAATCTGACAAGGATTAGGGAACAGCAAACGCGAAAGGGGGCAATGCATTTGATGCGTGTTGTATGTTATAGTACAGTTATTCATTTTTGTTTCTCCTCGAACACAAAGAAACATGATGAACCCTGCATGCAAAGATCCAAAGTCCAAAAGATATTTTGAAAGCGTCTCCCCGCTTCTGTTGTCCCCAAACAAAATCATTGTTAACGAATATGTGTTATGCTCTCTATTCATTGTGGTGCTCTTAAAGATAAAGACCCTAACCCTAATACTGCCGTATTTACATTATGGAATACTTGCTTTGGGTAATTCAAACACCACATATATTAATAGAATACTTCTTTTACAGAAACGTGTACTCAGAGTGATAAATAATGCTAACTATTGCTCACATACTGACCCTTTATTTTCGAAAGACAAACTTTTAAAAGTCAAAGATTTATATCTTTCAAATCTCGGCATATTCATGTTTCAGTTGTCTCGCCAAGAACTCCCATCAGCCATAATTGAACTCTTTACAAAAAATGACGCTATACACACATACCAAACAAGACATGCAACACGTGCTAAATATCATCTTCCTCTAACCAGGACAGTTTTTGCCCAAAAAACAATTTCATACACAGGGCCAAACTACTGGAGCAACATTGATCTAAATCTCAAACGACTTAACAACTGTGGCAGCTTCAAAAAAACATATTAAATTGTTATTATTGAATTCGTACGTGCAATATTGCACAACTATACTTTATTTTTCCCGACTGTGACTCCCGACCTTGAACATTCTATTCTAAAACTTCCTTTTCTCTCTTCTCAATCTTCTTCTGACCCCCATTCTTTACCTTCCCTTCCTATTTCTCTTTTTCCTTACATCCATCATCCATATCATTTTAATGTTTTGTCTGTATACTTTGCTTTTTATTATTATACTTCTACCTTATTATGAATTACACTGTGTCAAAAATTTTCTGAGGAACTTAAATTCTACAAGCTATATGCTTTTATTAAGTTCTTTTTTCTATGTAACTCCGAAATTATTTAGTGTAAATGCAATACAAATTATGCTGTGTAGATGTCTTTATTGCTCACGAATATAAATTTTGTAAATATGCTATGTTTTGTTAATGTATTGTTTTTTTTTGTTCATGTGAAATAAAAGAAACTAAACTGAAACTGAAACTGACCAGTTCTGGTCATGCGCTTACATTGTGAAAGAAACGTTGTGGAATCGATCAGAAAACGTTGATCATCTTGCATATAAGTATTGGTGTGTACTGCAAGGTTCTGGAATCATCAAAATGATAAGAAATTTGGCCCAGTCTTGGTAAAGTTACAAGCACTTTACACAGAAAGATGTATATGGGACTACGCGACCACGTGCGCGATATCTATTTGGTCCCAATAGATATAATAATTTACCAAATATATCAATTAATAGGCGGTTTCCCGACTTTCCCGGCAAAATTTGTATCATCACGTATTAGTAAAAACATATTCTTTCACATGATTGGTAATGAGAGCTTCCATTTCATTTTTTTGAGAGAGGGGCGTTTCCAAAACTGGTCTTTACCTTTAATATTTTCCTTTGAATTTCAGCCTTTTTAAAAATGCCTTGCAACAATCAACATGGACGGTTTGTGAGGATCAATTTCTGAAATTGGGGATACACAAAAGGGGAAGAATTTTCAATGGCAAAGGGGCCATGCGTTCTCATCAGTCTCAGTGGTGTGTTTATTTTCTTGCATGCATTTAGTTTTTATTTAAACAAAATTTTAATTCAGCTTCACGGTTGCGAAACATGTATGTATGTTTAATTAATATACCATTATAATTATCATTATCATTATCATTATTATTTTTATTTTTATTATTATTGTTGTTATTATCATTATTACTATCATTATTATTATCATTATTATTATTATCCCTTTTACTTCTGCCTAGACATGCGCAGTTTATGTTATTCGCATGTAGTTTATATATAAGAGACATCAGACTATGCAGCAAGTTACATAAAATGTATTTTACAACTTTATACCAATATTGATGTAAATATTGACCACTACCTAATTTGTTATAATTGTTTTTATCATGAGGATATTGAAGAAAATTCTTTCCCATGCGGCTGATTGATGACTGTAAAATCTAAATAATCCTCCTTCAAATCATGATGATATAAATGTCATATCACACTATTTAAGAACAAAGGCTAAAGTTGTAATTTTATTACATCACATATCATTAATATCATTCATATTTTTACCCGATGTCATATGATAAATAAAATGAGATTCCGTTGGACACTTTTCATAAAAAGTTGCGCATCCAGGACTCATTGGTGAGCTTAAAAGTTTAAAGGTTTAAAATACAAAGCAAAAAACAAAAACAACCAAAAACTAATCACATCTTTCAGATGCCTTTTATAATGCAAACATCTGCCATGGAGGGGGCACAATTTTATGTATCATATGTATACTTTAAATTATACTAGATTGTGGTTTTCAGGGGCAATTACTCCCGCAATTATATTCCCACCCCTAGATCAGCCGTTGAAAGACCAAATTTGAGTTCTCCAGGGGATGCTAGCCGTGCAAATATCCGCTATGAAATTTTAGTAATTTGTTTTTTGGAAAATAATGGCCATTAAAAACGCGTGTATCAGTTAAAAGTTCAACAGCCCTGTCCGTGTCCGCAACATATTTTGTCATAGGACGTTATTTGGAATGCTTGGTATGGAAAAACTAGTTATGAATACAATTATGAACAATACACACAGATCTCATACCCGGGATCTCATAGTCCTATATAAGCTGTACAAATCTTTTAAAGTCAAGGACAAACATTCACATTCTTGAAGTACTATCTCATAAATGTGCTTGCACCAAGTTGAACTTGCCATGTCATGGCCTAAGAAAGCCCATAAGTAGTAAAAGTCTATAGCCAAGTTAGTCCCCTTCCTAAAATCAAGTCTAGAGGTCTACATCTATTAACTTAAATAACCAGCTGACAAGTGGCCTAACCTAGATGTATACGCAGCCTGGAATGTAAATTTTACAAGGCCCTAATCGTTAGAGCCCAACTTTTTTTTATCTTACTAGTTCAATCTAACATTAGACTCAAGATTGTCTTTTGTTATGTTATCTCCCTAAATGAGCTTCGTGAAAGGGGAAAAGTGAAATGAAAATTTACTGCACTGTAGCTGTACTACAGTCTGTAGGTCTCTAAGTCTTATATGGTCCAGAACTGTTAGTGGTAGGTTGGAATTTTCTTCTGACCCAAATTTGAAAGTAGTTAATCAACTGTTGAATTTTCGTGTCTTATTTTCAGAGACAGTCCGGCCCGAAAGTCTAGGCCAAGCTGTCACTGTCAGGAGAGACGACGCGACGTGTCAAATGTAGAGTATTTTGCGCACCTATCGCTGTTTGATAGCGATTAGGCAGATTCCGTATCAGTACATTTACCCCCTGGACAATCAACCCTGGAAAATTACCCCGAATAATTACCCCGGAAAATTACTCCCCAAGGACAACCACTCCCGAGGACAATTACCCCAGATTACCCCTGGGAAAATTACCCCTGAGGACAATCACACCGTAGGACAGTTACCCCACCCCCCTGAAAATTACCAGCGGGTCATTGACCCCCAAGGACAATAACCCCAGAAACTTACCCCGGGAAATTACACCCCAAGGACAACCACCCCCAGAGGACAATTGCCTCCCGAGGACAATTACCCCCGAGGACAATTCCCCCCAAATCAAAAGTTATATACATGGTATGTACGGCACAATGGTGCCTTGTTATAAGTAAATATATATCCGCTTTCTGGTACATCCATCTCATTTGATTTTGTAACTCCAGAGCAGCGTTTTCAACATTTTAGGGGAATACGTTGATTTTGTGAAAAACAAATATCAGAAACGGTTAGAGTATGTAATTTCATGCGAAAATAGCATTTCAAAGATAATAAAGTGTCTTTCTTCCTTGCTCGCTTCGCACGATGAGAATATTTTGACAGCAAGGCCTCCGAATATATGTTATATCTTTTATTTCGAAATTACATTGTTACCACACTCGTTACATTTAGAAACATGATAATCAGGGCAACAAGAAGCCCGAATATCCTCATATTCGTGTATCAAGTTCATAACCGAATACATCACCTTTTATCCATGTACATTCGACGGCGAGGTGCCCGCATACAGTACTTTAAATCTATTCGAGTGTGTTGATTACAAAATACATTTTTACCGTTTTGAAAATGTCTTCTCCTTTTTTTTTCTTGCTCGTTCGCAAAATTAAGAAACTAATGTGCCAATACGTGTGTACATGGCAGTTGACGACTGCCAGAGTGATGCAAAATAAAAAGTCTGTGAAGAATTTGGGATTGGGAAAAACTTTTCATTTCTTAAGAGGGTACCGTGACTAACAAAAGGTTGAAATAATACTGCTCCAGAGAAATGTATTTCCATGCTTTTTGAGACGCGCTGGACATGCATACCTAAAACTTACATCCTTCGTGGAAAACAGCAACCGCACTAGTGTTGTATAAATTATAATTAAATGAAAATGTGTTGTAATGAGGAAGATAACGTGCAAGTGTTTCAACGAATGTTGGTCTATGCATGGGATTTTATGGGCTCGTAGCCTTGACACCATCTCTCAAGATCGTCTTATGCTATTGAATCACGGTAGTCCTCGGGGGTAATTGTCCTGGGGTTCATTATCCTCGGGGTAATTTTCCGGGGAGGGGGTAATTGTCCTGGGGAGAGTTGTCCTCGGGGTAATTGTCCTTGGGGTAATTTCCGGGGTGATTTTCCAGGGGTAATTTTCCTGATACGTGGACAATCACATCCTGGGACAATTACCCCTTAAAATCACCCCTTGGACCATAAACACCCCCTCGGACAACCAGGACAACCACCCCGAGGACAATAAGTAATATTAAGCGGGGGGTAATTATCCGCGGTGGCAATTGTCCTCGGGGGTAGGTAATTTTCCTGGGGGGTATTTTCCGGGGGGGGTAATTGTCCTCGAGGGGTGGTTGTCCTTGGGGCGTTAATATTCCGGGGGGTAATTTTCATGGGGGGTTATTGTCTTTGGGGCGGTAATTGTCCCGTTGGTAATTTGCCGGGGATGATTGCCCAGGGGGCGATTGTCCAGGTGGTAATTGTCCTAGAACCGGCAGATCCCATCGTATTCTCTGTGTGAATTTCTGAATATGTGTACGACAACAACTTTTGCAATTTTGCGCGCTCGATCACTTCAGGTACGGTACGCTGTAAACCGCCCCCCTGGCAAAAAAATAAAAAATTAGTGCTCTTACCCCCGCTTATACACCGGCTGCCGGCCGCTATATTTTCTCACGCATAAGCAACAAAAAAAACACGAATTGGCCCCCCTCCTGCCGCCGGCTGGATCCGCCCCTGCCCTGTGGCATGCTTCTGGGTCGGGTACGGTACGGTTCGCTTCAATAAGTGCCCCATTATCATTCTTATAAAATTTCCTATTTTTATTTTGACACGTGCTCCTTTTCTTTTCTAATAAGTGTCTTTTTTCCTTTAGATAAGTGCCTTCTTTTACTTTCACCATAAAATGTCTTCTTAATTTAATTTAAGGAGTAGATTGTCTGAGTCTGAATCGAAATTGAGCAAGGTTTGAGTCGTGTCCGACTTTCCAGCAATAAATAGTAACGTTAGTTGTTCTACTTCATTGAACATATACGAATGACCGGAAGTGGCATCCCATGTTATGGCCGGACCCTTTAGCTTTTATGACAATCACATCCGAACCGTCAAGGACAAAGTTTGAGAACCCCTACCTTACGAACTTGCCAAGATCTTCTCCCACATCACTAATGGAAATGCACCTAGATATGCCTATTTCTGTCAAACTTGGAACTGAGATATGACATCTTCTTGATATGTGTACTTCTAAGCCGAGCTGAGCTACGAGCTAAAGACTGAATTAACTTCTAAGGCAGGGGTTCTCAAACTGTTTCCTTGATGCCTGACGGTCCGGATGTGATTTTCATGAAATATATATGGAGAGAGAAATGCCATTAGGTTCAGTGGTCAGCTTTCTGACTTTCCACTCAACATTCTTTGACGTACATTCATTTGAAGATGTTTCATGTTTGATAATTGGATTTGATCTGCAGGCATACATATGAACAAAATCTAAATATGATTTATGTTATTACACGCATGCAAAAACCCAGTTGGAAACATATATGTAATTTTCAGCTTTCCGCGGTATTGCGAAATGTCAGTTGCGATTGGGAATTCCCACCTCCCCCGCGAGCGCCGTGTATAGCCTTTTGTGGCAATGTGATGTTTGTTTGAGACTATTGTGAAACATATGTTGTGAAATTAGTGTAGCATGATAACTACATAACTGATTATACAATACACTGAATAAGATAGCATGTCATACTTAAATGTGTTTTTCTAGTTAATAGGGGTGTTCAAGCATTTCTTCAGTTCTTCCCATCTTCGAAGATGAACGGCCTAAAGCGGCTCAAAATAGTTGCCGACGGTGCTGCGTTTTTATTACGAGATTTTTACACAGACATCTCACCACGATGCTACCACGCTGCTTGTACGATAATGGCGTTCCCACTACGTTCTTAATAAGACTTTGCCCCGCTTTTTGTTGGCCACGAACCGGCTACGCTCATTTTGTGCACGTTCAAAATAAGCGTGGGGAGAGCATGCAGCTTCCCGACCTAGGAGATCCCACCCCGACCGAACCAAGTTCATGGAGATCCTCCCACGTTTGGCCCACGATTGGTCCCGATTGGCCACGCTCTCGGCCACTTTTCCATCGTAGCAGAAGCAGCGTCTATGTGTGACCGTAACGAGGAATACATAATGATACTGAATCACTGCCTCTATTGGTATGATGAGAGGGCATAGAAATTGTAAAGTATGAAGATAAAGAATGGGACTAAATACATGTATGAAAGCCTGTGGTATGGTTAATGATTAGATTGCCCGGCAAGAAACCTTCGCTCTCAGTCAAAATCCTTGTTAGTTCCTCCCTCAATATCAACAAATTACTATGGTGCGAGATCCTTTCAACTGGCAGCTGCAGAGTTATGGAATAAATTACCTAATTATCTTAAGCAGGTAGATACAGTAGAAAATGTTAAGAGTCTCTTAAAGACACATTTCTTTTGTTTGTTAAAATAGTACAATGTAATATGCCAAAGCAGTTATTCTTTCTCTTTCCTCATGTTTGCTATTATCCCTTCTTTTCTTTTCTTTCTGAGCGCATAGGGACTTAAAATTATTTTTGTGATATGCGCTATATAAGAATGGCTTATTATTATTATTAGATGAGGAGGTTATGGAATAGGTAGCCGAATTGTTGTCGCGGAAGGCGAAAGTTACTGAGAGTACCAGCTACATTAAAAAAAAATATTGAGTTGAGTAGGGCCTACATCAGGAACCTTGTAGTGGTGTCGTGGTCTGGTGGATAAGTCACCAGACGGGTCCCGCCGCGGCACTAATGTCCTTTGCCAAGATATGTATCTATATTTGCCAAACTCGACCTCGGTGAGTTTATTGCATAATGGCAGCCATGCTGAAGCCGGGGTAATAAGTGTGGAACGTCAGGAGTGTCAAGTTGGACAGACACGAGTGTTAAACAAGAACTCATTATTAGCAATATAAGCAATATTATTATTATCATTATTAGCATTAGCACTAATATCATTATTATTATCATTATTATTATTATTACTACTATTATTATTATAATTGTTTGGCAAGGATAAGAGTAAAAAGTTAGTATGTGAAAGGCAAAGCATTTGTAAAGTGGTGGTATGGAAAAAATTACTTTTTTATCCTCGAACACAAGGATACGTGACAAATGCTGAGCAGTGGAATCCGTGGCGTAGCGTGAGTAGACCCATTAAAGGGGCACTGGAATTACGGGGGGCATAAAATCTAACTCTGGAAATGAAATACAAATTTACAAGGCTAGTGGGAGGTGTAGGACGTGGTGCAGACATCTCCTTTTATCCTCTTTTTCCTTTCTCCCGTTTCCTTTCTCTCTGTTCTCGCGTCTTTCTTTTGATAGTTTTATCACTCGATTGGGGGAGGAGTAGCCCCAAGCCCCTGTAGCTACGGCTAGGAGTCGCATGCAAACAAAGATCCAAAGCCAAAACAAAATTCTGATAATGAGTGGAGTACATGATGGAATCAGTCATAAATCTGACAAGGATTAGGGAACAGCAAACGCGAAAGGGGGCAATGCATTTGATGCGTGGTGTATGTTATAGTACAGTTATTCATTTTTGTTTCTCCTCGAACACAAAGAAACATGATGAACCCTGCATGCAAAGATCCAAAGTCCAAAAGATATTTTGAAAGCGTCTCCCCGCTTCTGTTGTCCCCAAACAAAATCATTGTTAACGAATATGTGTTATGCTCTCTATTCATTGTGGTGCTCTTAAAGATAAAGACCAGTTCTGGTCATGCGCTTACATTGTGAAAGAAACGTTGTGGAATCGATCAGAAAACGTTGATCATCTAGCATATAAGTATTGGTGTGTACTGCAAGGTTCTGGAATCATCAAAATGATAAGAAATTTGGCCCAGTCTTGGTAAAGTTACAAGCACTTTACACAGAAAGATGTATATGGGACTACGCGACCACGTGCGCGATATCTATTTGGTCCCAATAGATATAATAATTTACCAAATATATCAATTAATAGGCGGTTTCCCGACTTTCCCGGCAAAATTTGTATCATCACGTATTAGTAAAAACATATTCTTTCACATGATTGGTAATGAGAGCTTCCATTTCATTTTTTTAAGAGAGGGGCGTTTCCAAAACTGGTCTTTACCTTTAATATTTTCCTTTGAATTTCAGCCTTTTTAAAATGCCTTGCAACACTCAACATGGACGGTTTGTGAGGATCAATTTCTGAAATTGGGGATACACAAAAGGGGAAGAATTTTCAATGGCAAAGGGGCCATGCGTTCTCATCAGTCTCAGTGGTGTGTTTATTTTCTTGCATGCATTTAGTTTTTATTTAAACAAAATTTTAATTCAGCTTCACGGTTGCGAAACATGAATGTATGTTTAATCAATATACCATTATAATTATCATTATCATTATCATTATTATTTTTTATTTTTATTATTATTGTTGTTATTATCATTATTACTATCATTATTATTATCATTATTATTATTATCCCTTTTACTTCTGCCTAGACATGCGCAGTTTATGTTATTCGCATCTAGTTCATTTATAAGAGACACCAGACTATGCAGCAAGTTACGTAAAATGTATTTTACAACTTTATACCAATATTGATGTAAATATTGATCGTTACCTAATTTGTTATAATTGTTTTTATCATGAGGATATTGAAGAAAATTCTTTCCCATGCGGCTGATTGATGACTGTAAAATCTAAATAATCCTCCTTCAAATCATGATGATATAAATGTCATATCACACTATTTAAGAACAAAGGCTAAAGTTGTAATTTTATTAAATCACATATCATTAATATCATTCATATTTTTACTCGATGTCATATGATAAATAAAATGAGATTCCGTTGGACACTGTTCATAAAAAGTTGCGCATCCAGGACTCATTGGTGAGCTTAAAAGTTTAAAGGTTTAAAATACAAAGCAAAAAAACAACACTAAACAAAAACTAATCACATCTTTCAGATGCCTTTTTCGAATACAAACATCTGCCATGGAGGGGGCACAGTTTTATGTATCATATGTATACTTTAAATTATACCAGATCGTGGTTTTCTGGGGCAATTACTCCCCCAATTATATTCCCATCCCTAAATCAGCCGTTGAAAGACAACAATTTAGTACTCCAGGGGATGCTTGCCGTGCAAATATCCGCTATGAAATTTAAGTAATTTGTTTTTTTGGAAAATTATGGCCATTAAATACGCGTGTATCAGTAAAAAGTTCAACAACCGTGTCCGTGTCCACAACATATTTTGACATAGGATGTTATTTGGAATGCTTGGTATGGAAAAACTTGAAGTGTGGACAGTATTGTTTAGTAATGAATACAATTATGAACAATACACACAGATCTCATACCCGGGATCTCATAGTCCTAAGCTGCACAAATTGTAAACACAATTGAAACTTGAAAGTACTTATCATTCAGTATTCATGTCACCTTTTCTCTCAGATGTGTTTTATAATTATTGTGTTCCCTCTTTTTACAAATTTAAAGAATGGGTTTCGATAGATTTACATATGTTGTGTTTGTTTTGTAGATCTTTGTACATGTTTCCTTTTTTAAATGTGAAATATGTTTTGCACTATTTATGTGAAAGCAGCGCTCTGTGGAAGAGAGACTGTCCTGTAGGCATAAAACTGAAATGAATTAACATATAAATAAATGAAGAATAAACTGTTATTCTATGAATATAAAGTGAAGAAAGGTGAATGCTATGAAATTTTCTCTAAATATTATTTTTTACATATTTCAACTTTTCAATGTGCAAAATTCAATTTTGATATATCAACGATAACAAAAATGTCAAATGTGTACTTCCCACCGAATGTTAATGGTAATGTTCATAGCTACTTATAATGCGTTATGGTAGTATTCTACAAACGCCACCAATGTGCTAGACACATAGCATGTGATTATAAAAAGCGTGTGTTACGACATCGCGCTCTTGCCTTTTTTTGCCAATTGCCAGGCAGTTGAACAAAATTATAAAACTGACAAAAATCCCAGTAAAATACAATGACTTTATTCATTTTCTACAATCTTATTCTTGTGGGGTTGTTGGTCATTCATATATTTTGTTAAACAATATCATACATATACTTTTATAGTGAAATTGTTCAATCCTCAATACCAGTTTGTCAGTTTTTATATACATTTTCCTACTTGTGTTTTCTTCATTTTTTTAACCGATTTCGGTAGAACTGACAGCAACATTTTATACGAGCATTCAAGCATGTAAAACTTAATGATTGTGGAACTGATTAGTCATGTGATTATGAAATCTAATTTTATGGGGATTTCAAGCTTTCTTAAAGGAGGAAAAGCTAAAACGGCTCAGAATCGTAATGATTGTCTGACCAGTAGTACAATTGTGTACGATTAGAAGCCGATTCGGCATTTATTCTGACTTGAAGGCTTAAAGGCAATAAAATTCTGTTTGTGAATATTCCTATCATTCTTTTAGAATCTAAATCTTTGTTTAGATTTCCGTAACTAATACAACGGCTAAATTTGTATAGCCCTCATATATGTAATTTGTGTTCATTCTGCATTATGTGTTTTGGAAGTGGGGAATGCAGCATTTCTATGCAGCTTTTTTTTTTTTATCTCAGGCATGTCAGACTCTTTTATTATTATTTGATTTAAAAAATCATGGCCATGGAAAAATTTCTATAAGCAAGTCGAAGAAATGAGTTTGAACGAATATTTTGTTTTAAAGTCAGATTTGGAAAACTAAAGTTGATTGACGAAAATATTTCTTGTTACTGAAATATCATCAAGATTGCATTTGGAATCATTTGGAAGCCCTTTTAGCATGTGTCTCTAACATGACATTAACATCAATATCCGACTTGTCATATATTATAAATGTGCAGTACCGAAAAAGCTTGATAAAGGGGGGGGGGTCTAAACTTTACAAATAAAGTTTCCTATTACCTTGTTTCAATAGATTTATACATCTTTCAAAGTTGTTCAACAAAGTTTCATTAAAAACCAATGCTTCGCAGTTCGTGGACAAAATTTTAAATGTGTAGGTGTACATGTGTGTGTGTTTACAGTGAAAATACAATGATAATATAAATTACCAATTATGTTGATGGCTCAATTCATGAATGTGAAATAGACTATAGATGTTATACCCTATTGATAAAATAACCATTCACGTAGTTACAGGTACAAATTACAAATATGAAAAAATGCTGTTGTACCCCAAATACGCTACCTCTTTTTCTATCTACGGTATTATAAACTATCCAATAACCGAAAAAAGAGGTTGAATGAAAAAGAAGTTTATATAACTGTGGGGGTAGAGTGAAAAGAAACACTTTGGTGTTGGGGAGGAGGAAAGAGATCGGGGAGAGAGCTATTAAAGAGAGGTGCTGTTATAAGGGTGTGCAGGCTTAAAGAGAGATAAAGTGAGAGTGAAATAAAAAGAGGGAGAAAGAAAGAGAGAAAATTACGGTTACGTTAAAGAACTCACGCTCTAAACAAATGCTTGTATCAATTTGAAAATGTAGAACAGGGGAAAGGGACAGATACCCAATTTGAGGACGGAACCCCATTTTATGATCGAAACTGGGTCCGCATTTCGATTGAGTTCTAATAATGCGATTTCATCATGGGAGAAACTGTCTGTGGAAGCAGTTCTGGAATGTGTATACTATGAAGATTTGAATTTAGAAAAAAAGTATATAATGAAATTGACTCAATCTTAATGAAAGTCCCATGCACTGCACACAGATATGAGTAGGCTACACATACGCGTGGTGGCTTGTGGTCCAAACTCTTCAGCTATGTGTTATGAATATGAGGATATTTGAAGCACAATCTTTTCAGGGGACATTTATACTATCTGACATATATACGAAGGGTAAGAAAGCTTTACAAATGAAGAAGAAGAAAAATCAGTTTACCATTACCATGAATACTAGTTATTAGTTTCCAATATTCATGGCTTCTGTAAATACCCAAATCTATCCCTCAAAACTCGAAAAAAAAGCTTGATATAACTACCATTGCTTCTCGGCTGTGTATTGTCAATGTCAAATATTTCCTCTTCCTCTATTACAGGAAATACAAAAAAACAATTCTTCAAAACAGGAAACTGTAACAATTTACAATTATACTTAGTTTCTATAATTGTTGATCACGAACACAATGAATGCTAAGAAATCTACACTGTTAAGAGTTATTTGAGGGTGCTCCTGTTCTATTTTTGCTCGATGATCTCGATCCAATTCGGGTTTCTGGTCTCTCTCATTGATTTTTGCTCTTTCATTACTTTGTGCATGCTTGCTGTTTCTTTCTGTTTCGCTGGAGACTGCTTGTTCAGCCTGCACTGATGGAATTTTCTCATTGTTTTGGGGTTTTGCTCTTTCATTTCTTTGTGTAGGCTTGCAATTTCTTTCTGTCTCTCTAAAGACTATTTGTTTAGCCTGCACTGGAACAGAATTATTTGATTCGTGAAACTTTTTGGTTGCTGCAGCGTAGAAAAATGTTTTCGCTTTGTGTAATATCATGTATTTTCACAGCATCTTTAAACTTGGCGCAGCCTAGATAGGCCGCCGAGTGGTTTTGTTCACATCGACAGCACTTTGTATTTTCTTTGTTTTGACGTTCATTGAATGCATGCTCTCCTCCACACCGCACACAACGTGCTTTGGAATGGCAACTATCTGCAACATGCCCGAATCGTTGGCATTTAAAACAGCGTGGTACTTGTGGCACGTATTCAATTACCTTCAAAGGCAAAAATGAGTTCTGTTGGTATTTCTTTTCTTTCAAATGTCAGTAAGAGTGACCTAGTGTCTTTCATTTCCCCGTTGATTCTCTTTTTGAATCTTTTTGCATGGATTACTTTATCCTTCTTTAACCATTCCAACAACTCTTCTTCTTGAACTTCTGGATTTACTCTTATTACTGCTTTTTTCTTGTATTCGTCTGGGTTATATGGCGTAACCTTTACTGTCTTTCCTGCAAGATCTATAATGTTTTTCAGTTTCGCTACTTGTTTGTCATCTTTACAAATAATTTTCAAACTTTTCCTCCTTCTTTCTACTTGGACTTGTCCTATTTCTTGATGTAAAAATTTTGCCATTTTTGTTGGAGTAATTTGTGCTATATTGTTGTTTACTCCTTCTATTATTACAGTTAGATCTCTTTCTCTGGTATTCAGTATTTTACCTTTTTTCTTTAGGAGATTCTACAAAGTTGCTGCTTGTTCTTGGTCTCTTTCTCTCTCTCTCTCTCTCAGTATTCCTATTCGTTTTTCCCTTATGAGATATGAAGGTTTGCCAAGTCCCGCCCTCCTCATCCGTTGTTTCACCCCCTCCCCCTCCTATTTCCATCACTGTTTCATTTTCAGTTCTTTTCACGGGACTTCTAGTACCATTTGTATTATCTATCTTAATTATTGGTGACACTGGTCCCAATCCTGACTGGGTGCTTTGGCTACAGATAGCGGTGGCAACATCTTCGTATGCCTCCTCTCCCGAGGATTCCGCCATTACAATAATTTAAACTAGTCCAGCAATTGTAGCATTTAGGGGCCAAATATTACTCAGTTGGTTGTTAGTATCTGTTAATAGAAGTGTAATGAAAGTGCAAAGAAAAAACGCCGATTTGGCCAGGTCTTGCCCCCCAGGTCTGTTGTTGCTCCCAGGTGCAAGTAACTAAAGTATACCAGTTCACTTTCAAGGCAGCCTCTTGAGGTCCACGTGGCAAGGGAGTCCCGTTTGAAATTCCCGCCACTTCCCCCTGGATGACTCGGCGCACAGTTGGCCAAAGTGCGCCAAAACTCATTTTTGGTGATTTGTTTTTTTAATTTTTTTTCTTGCCCATTTGAAAGATAATACATACATGTTTAAATTTATACCCTTATTGTGCATACCGGAATTAAATATTTTACTGAGGTATTCTTCAATGTATGATCTTTCAACTGGGCAAGAAAAAAAAAGAGACTCGGAAAAAAAAAACACAAAAAATGAGTTTTGGCGCACTTTTGTTCCTCCCTGGCCCACTGTGCGGCGGCTCGTTCTCTGGGTGTCCGCTCTTTCTTTTTTAAAAATCAGTGGATATTCAGTTAACGTGCAGACTGTGCAGGAAGACTTTCGCACCGTCCGCTCTGGTCCGCGACGTGGTGAAAAAACCGTAAAAGTGTTGATAACGGTAATTACCTGTACTCTATCACTGTTCATTTATTTGTTTTAAATGGAATAGAGATGTTCAATGTCACCTAAGCACTACAAACTTAGCAGGGTATTAAAGACAAATAAATCTCTTCAACGTTATGCATGAACACTAGATATACACCAGTGACTGATTCAGAGACAAGGGAGGACTTGCTGCTACCCCCTCCCTCCCTCCACCCACATATTGCATCCATTGTTCTTTGTTTGAAGCCCTATTGTTCTATCGTGAACCTTCCTACCACAGTTCTTGAAGATGACGTTAAGACCGCAGGCAGGTAAACGAATACAAAACAAAGCTAAATTAGGCCTAACAAAAAAGATGTTGTATTGCCGTTTGCGACCGATCAAAAAAAATTGTAATCTACGGTCTGCTTTTTTTTTTAACCGTTTTTTAGATAAAAAAATGTTTAATGAATAACAAAATATTAAAAACTAAGAAATATCAGCCAAAAGAGGGAAACAATTTTTTTTAAAAACATTTCCGACCGAGCATGTTTTGGCACCTAAAGAGCAATACAACATCTTTTTTCGTAAGGCCTTAGAATGACCTCGGCTTGTAACAAAGGATGAATGGAAGGCACTAATGAGAAGAATCGTTGATGTGTCAAAAATGATATTGACTTAGTGTTAACACACACACACACATAATATGTGGGCTGTGTGACATATATTATTATGATTTGAATGTCATAGATCCGAAAGGAGGAACGAGATGGTGAAAGAGAGAATATGAACATGATCGAAGAATGGGACTAAAATGGGAAGCACGTAGGAGAAAAGAGATATAAACAATAAATAAATGGTGGAGCCTGTCTTAGTGCAATTACAAAAGTAGAATATTTGTGATATTTACTGCATAACTGGCCTGGGTAAAAAAAAAAATATGAATACTTGAAGAATTCTAACCTTCTTTAGCCCCTGATAGGTCTAAACGCATTGACTACTGAATTCTCTAATTCCCATGGGCTTTATACAGGGACCACCGGTTGCCGTAGGAAATGAGTTAATATATAGGCCGTAGACAGAACAATTTTTGTTTACATTTCTGTCAGTTACATTCAACCTAAGGCAAAAAGTTGATATCAAATCGATGAAGTTGTATCACCAATAAATTCTCTGCATCTTTTAAACACATATGAAAAATAATTTATATAAATATTATTCTAGTCCTTTTCCTTATCGAAACTTTTATCATTCTAGTCGATCTCGTTTTGAGGTAGAAATTTAATTGAAATTCATCTGTAAGCCATATTGGATTTTATCAAAATGGTAGTCACAGTGGGCGCTCGTCTTGATATCAAATCAATGGAGCAACATCAGAATCACACCCCCTCTACCTGTAAAATCCATAATTATAGCAATCTTATTATTTTACTAAACCTGCGCCCAAATGGCGGCAATTTTGGATTTTACCGAAATGGCAGCAGCAGGGGGCGCCCTTCTTGACATCACATTGATGGGAAAACATCAGAATTGAATTTCCTGTACCTTACTGCATAAATAGCAATCTTATTAATTTGTTTTCATCATTAGCTCAAATGGTGGACATTTTGGATTATACCAAAATGGTGACCCAGGGGGCGCCCTCCTTTACATCAAATTGATCAAATATCCCCAGAATCAGGTTCTGTATACCTGTAAACACCATAATTGCAGAAAATTTCATTATTCTAGCTCTTTTCGTTTGAATATACTATTGAATTCCAGCTCATTTGGCAGCCTGCCAAAAATCAAAAGAGTATAATATGGTCGACGTCAAGGCCAAATTTGGTGAAGAATTTGCACCAAACTGCGCCTTTATTGCCGTAACATAACTTTTTACTTCAAAGGTAAAATGGCTTACTTCGGATCATCGGGCGGTCGCGTTACACAGGCTTTCGTAAAACGAAAATGGAAGATGACGCGGCCTTTCGTAGATTTGCCGTACGGTTTTCAGGTAAATTGGACCAGACCACTTGTAGAGGAGAAGGTATTTTACACAAACATTACCCCGAAATTGTGTGAATAAAGAGCACTCTTTCACAGAAGGTCGGGATACGCAACCACCCTACCCGACGCGATGCCCAATGAATCGAAGTAAGCCGGTAAAGTTATTTCCACCAATTACCCTACATGTCAGGATTACAAGGAACATATTTCATAAATTGTGATGTACATATGGAAACGTTGTATCATCCGCTTAATCTGAATTGCGTGCATAGACCAAATAAGCATTTTTCCATTAAAAAGTGAAGTTTTCTAAAATGTGCGTTTCTTTCCAGCATTGGGGTGCCCGGGAGTCACTCGGGTAAAAGTATAATATAAAAAGAAAATATGCAATTTTTCTGCACTTTTGTCGGAAAAAAACATATTTATCCAGCACAATGTCGTCTCTTTTTGCGTTGGAGAAGAACAAAAAGCGAGTTTCAATCACACTTTGGCCGCTCTCGCAAGCTCTCACTCGCTCCACTGTGGTCAAGCGGCTTTGGGTCAAGCGGCTAATGAATCTACTAATCGTTAGCTTTCTTCTGGTATCAAGTTTGTTTTGATTAGATGTATATTTTTGTCGGAATTTACTCATTCACATAATGGAACTACCTTCCCGATAAAGCCGCAGTGGCCCGTGACCACAGAACTGTAAATATACGTAGAAGGCTCATAGTGGTTCGAAAAATCTGGCCAGCGCTCGTACTAAGGTGATAAGGTGATATCCGCCATCTTTGTTAGTCCTCTTTTGTGTTCGCCGCTTTTTTTCTCAACGACAGGCCAGACAGGAATTCTTGAAATTTGTGAGCTGAAAAAGATCGAGGACTAAGCAAAATGGCAGCGTGTGCACTCGAGCGTATCTCACAGCACGTTCAACGGCCACACGTCGATCTGTTTGTGAATTGGGATGAGCGCTCTACGTATTTTACAGTTCTGTGCCCGTGACCCCTGCACTCAACGCTGTGTGTTGTGGTCAACCTCTTTTATGAGACAAATCCAAGCAAACGTTTCCATATGGAGGTAGAATAGTAGACCAACCCAACAACAAACAAGGCTCTAGAAAAAAATCCATTGCATTTGGGCGTTAATGAATGGCGTCCGTCCTAAAACTCGTGTAAAAATACCAAGGAACACAATTAGGGGGATGTCACGTACATTTTTTTAATACTAAAAATGTAAATTTGGGCTCAAAAAATTGAAAGAATGTAAAAAATAATTTGTGTTTTTGTTGACCAAGTATATATAATTTAATAATGACCTATCAACTGAAATAGTTTTTTATAATATATTAGTAGTAATAAACCTGTTTGATATACATATAAATGTTGGCTATTACACACATATGAATGGGGCAATGAATCATATAAACGTGATTTACTAAGAACATATATATCACTCCATGGGCCCAAAAGGCAAATGCCCCCACCCTCTTAGACACAATCGTAAATGATAATTTTCGGTTAGTTAAGACCCCTAGCTATCAGAATGTGCTTATTTGCCCTACATTTGGTGGTGTGTGTGATCAATAGGGTTATTATTATGGCAACGGATCAAGAACATCAGAATTTTAGAAAAAAGTAATATATTTGTAATTTGGAAAGTTAAAAGTATAGTGTATGTCAATAAAATGTATTTAAAGTTTCTCACTTGATTACAACCCAGATGTTGAACTGAATTTCTAACTTTAAAATATTATACTTTAAAATTACCTAACGCTTCCTAAATTATAGCTTTGATAAAAATGAAACATCTAAGAGTAATTTGACCAGAGTAAAACAAAAATGTTTCACAGAGGATATGTGAAAAAAGCCAAATATATATGGAAGAGGTAAAAATGTCAGATGTAAAAATGCCAGATTAAAACAATGCCAGAGGTGAAAATTTCAGAGGTAAAAATGTCAAAGGATGTCAGAGAAAAATTGGCAGAGGTTAAAAACAGATTATGGGTGCGTCACACATATTTGGCCATCAAAGCCTCATACCGAAAATGTATTATGATATTTTGGTACCGGAATATAGAGATTTCCTGCGCTCCCATTACCTCAGAAAACGGTTTCAAGCAGTCCTCTTGGCGGTCGTGAGTAGCCGATTCGTTGGGCCTTTTGGAGCAACGGGTCCGTGTGGTCTATTTCATTGTATTGTTCATAGTAGCTTTTCTACACCAATCAAACGTTGGCCCCATAATATTATGATTTCGCACTTTGGGCACATTTTAACCGAAATTCAATTTTTACACTGGAATCCATGATTTAAAAAAAAGGAACTCCGTTTCTCTATTAGTAGAGCAATCTATGTACTTAACTACCATAAAAGCTATGCAGACACATCTTGCTTCAATTACAATTGTCTGGCTTTTACTCTGGACTTCAACCCCGGAAAGCTTTCTTGGGGCGAGTTGAATAGCAGGGTATAAAAGACAAATACATCTCTTCAACGTTATATGCCAGAACACTAGATATACACCAGTGACTGATCCAGAGACAAGGGAGGACTTGCTGCTACCACCTCCCTCCCCCACCCACAAAAAGAGAAAGATACAAATGGGGAATAAAAGACTAACGATATGAATTGATGACCTTTTATTTATTTTCATTTTTTGTGCTTGATATTGATTATATATTTAATAACTTAATTTTAAGTTGTTTTGTATTATTTACACATCAACGGCCATTTATATACATGACTGACATTTATAATGACTTGCATTTCGGCTGAAATCAAGTGAAATATTTGGGTGTCATCTTCGAAAGAACAATGACAATGGATATACAAGTAAAAATAATTTGTCCAGATAAGACATGTCTGGATATGCTTTGTGCTATCTGGAATAACGCAGCACAATCTGAATTAATGACAATATGCTCAAAATGCTGCCCTACGTATTCTTTTCAGGGGGCAGAAATTTCGACCACATTATGGCTTGGTTTAAAAATGGCAGAGGTAAAAATGACAGAGGTAAAAATGTCAGGTGTAAAAATGTCAGATGTAAAAATGCCAGATTAAAAAATGCCAAAGGTGAAAATTTCAGAGGTAAAAATGTCAAAAGTAGAAATGTCAGAGGTAAAAATATCAAAACAAAAGCATGTTACCGGTGGAATATTTGTGCTGGTTGTATATAAGGCTTACCAAAAAAGAATAACGAATGATGCTCCGCAGTCCTCATTACAGCGCTGCTTTATTTTCTTCTTTCTTTAACTTTTATTTACCTTTCGGCCAAAAATTGTGACTTTTTGGCCGGTTATAACATAGTAGACCAGCCCAACAACAAAAAAGGCTCTAGAAAAAATTCCATTGCATTTGGGCGTTAATGAATAGCGTCCGTCCTAAAACTCGTGCAAAAATACCAAGGAACACAATATGGGGGAGGTCACGTGCATTTTTTTTTGGTACTAAAAATGTAAATTTGGGTTCAAAAATTGAAAGAATTTAAAAAATAATTTGTGTTTTTGTTGACCAAGTATATATATTATTTGAAAACGACCTATCAACGGATATAGTTTTTATGATATGTTAGTAGTAATAAACCTGTTTGATATACATATAAATGTTGGCTTTTACACACATATGAATGGGGCAATGAATCATAAAAACGTGATTTACTCAGAATATATATATATCACTCTATGTGCCCAAAACACAAATGCCCCCATCCTCTTAGCCACAATCGTAAATGATAATTTTCGGTTAGTTAAGACCCCTAGATATATTAGAATGTGCTTGTTTGACCTACAGTTGGTAGTCTGTGTGACCAATAGGGTTATTACTATGGCAACGGATCAAGAACATCAGAATTTTAGAAAAAGTTACATATTTGTAATTTGGAAAATCAAATACATAGTTTATGTCAATACAATGTATTTAAAGCTTCTCACTTGATTACAACCCAGATGTAAGTGATAACATGTGTAGGTCATGTTTGAAAATAGCTGTTGCTATGGAAATAGTGAGAGAGAAAATGATATTGGTTAATACAAAAAATGAAGCTAAAAAAAATTAATATTTTCATAATTGTAAATTATGACTTACTGTCCCCTGAGACCCTTAGTTATCAAAAGTTGTATATTTGCCGTAGAGAAGGTAATGGCACAACCGCTGGACTGTTAACATGATAACAAATCACGCAATATTGGAATTTTAGAAAATATTATAATTGTATTTCAGCAACATTAAAAAAAATGATAGTTTAATAATTTTAGCTGCCTGTTTGATTATGATCAAATTTTGAGCTATTTTAAGTAAAGCTATGTTAAAAAAAATGTAACTCATCAATACAAACTGTAAAAAAAAGCATAATAACAAACAATGTCAAATTATACATATCTGCTATCTATTATGGTGGGTTCCCACTGCCGATCAAACCAACCCGACCAAGCCCGATCAAGCTATTTTGGCCTGGTCGGGTTCGGTCGGCAAGGGCAATCGGGGTCGGTCTACCTTGATCGGGGTCGGTCTACCTTGATCGGTATCGATCTGGCTTCCTACACGACAATTTTTGGCATGTCAAAAAATATCGTGTAGGGGTCGAGAAGACAAGCGATCGTACATCGATAGTGTATTGGTCGAGTAGAGGTCAAGCTGATCGGGAATCGATCGTATAGAGGTCTAGTTTGGTCGCGGTGGATTTTTTCCGCCGATCACTACCCGATCATCTCGATTTATACACAACTTCTACACGATTGATTCCCGATCAACTCGATCAACCACTCAACCGCTTGACGATCGATACATGTCTGCCCTAAACAGTCACTCGACCGAACTCGCTCACTTCTCGACTGCTTCTCGATGACATCCCGAGCACTTCTCGACCACTTCTCGACCGCACTCGATCTTTCCGATCGCAACTCAACTCAATAGGAATAATACAGAAGGAAACCCAGTAGCACTTGGGGTGACTTCAATGTTATTAGAGACACGAATTTAGATTATTTTGGACAAGTGTCAAAGAAGCAAACAAAGTTTAGTAAAAAATTTGAAGAGTTCATGGATAGTTATAGATTACGTGATGTATGGAGAAGTAAAAATAAAGATAAAAAGCAATACACGTATAAACAACGAAATCCTTTTATGCAAAGTCGCTTAGATTATTGGATCATATCAGAGAATTTAGAGCAAATAACATCCAAATGTGACATTGTTCCTCTATAGCGCCTGACCATTCAGCAGTTAATCTGGTAATCCATAATAGGTCATCGACAAAAATAAAAATAAAAGATCTTATTGGAAGTTTAATAATAGTCTATTAAGTGACAAGGAATACATTAAGAAGATTAGAGAAGAAATAAATACTTTAAAAGAGAAACTGTATGTTGAAATTAAAGATAAGAGAGTACTATGGGATTTCATGAAAATGGAAACACGGAAGTTTACAATTAAACTATCAAGAAAAAGGGCGGAGGAAAGGAAAGAAAGAAAAAAAAATCGGAAAATTGGTAAAAGAGATTAAAGACTTAGAAGAGGATGTATTGTCGATTGGACATCACAAAGATATTTCTGAAAATTTGAAAACTAAGAAACAACAACTAAGTTTACTCCACGATTACATCAATGAAGGTTTAAAAGTACGGTCAAGATCCTCATGGTATGAATGTGAAGAAAAGAATACAGCATTCTTCAAACAGTTAATGGAATCAAATAGAAAAAAAAGTATAATAAAGAAATTAAATGGAAATGGAAATACCACTTCTAACGAAAAAGAAATTATTGAAGGAATAAAATCATTTTTTATGGGCAGCTATATAGCAAAATAAATTCTATACAAGATGACACTTTGGACTTCTTTCCTAATAACCTGCCAAAATGGAATAATATATCACGAGATTCATGTGAGGAAACGATCGTAGAAAGGGAATGCATAGAAATACTAAAAGATATGTAACTTAACAAATCTCCTGGAAATGATGGTTTAAGTGCAGAATTTTATCAGAAATTGTGGCCAGTAATTGGAGATCTAGTTCTTGCATCTTTTAATGAAGCTCTTCAACAAGGGAATTATCAGGCTCTCAAAGTCAAGCAGTTATTATCTTGATACATAAAGATGGCAAAGATCCGGAGCTTATTAAGAATTACAGACCGATTTCGTTCCTAAACGTAGATTATAAAATCCTATCTAAGATACTTTCAAAGAGAATACAAGAAGTTTTACCTGAAATTGTTAGTTTTGATCAGTTGGGATATAGGATAGGAACATTGGAGAAGCAATACGAATAATGACGACATGATCTCTCATACTTCTTTTACAGAGAACACGCTTTTCTGGTGGCCATTGATTTTGAAAAAGCATTTGATTCTGTTTCACATTTATTTTTATATAAGGTTTTCGATCATTTAATTTTGGACCAGGGTTTTGTAAATGGGTTAATAATTTTTATACTAAAGCAGAAAGTTGTGTTATAAATGGATATACATCAACAGGTTATTTCAAGGTTGAAAGAGGAGTAAGGCAGGAGATCCACTCTCTCTCTCTCTCTGTACGCAGACGATATAACGCTTTTCATTAAAGATTCGAATTCATTTAAGGAAATTAAACATATTTTTGAATGTTTTTATAAAATATCAGGCTTAAAGTTAAACAAGGACAAGACATTCATTTTGCCCTTAGGTCCACAATTATCCACTCATACATTTCCGTTTGGGAAGCAAGTAGACATTGTTAAAATACTAGGAATTTATTTTTCAATACACGAAGATATCAAAGAACAAATGAATTATAAAGAAATATTGAGCAAGATTAAAAAACGTTTTACGTGGTGGAAGCAGCGTGATTTAACATTAATGGGGAAAATTCAATTAATGAAAGTATATGGCTATTCTAAATTTATATATTTATCATCATTGATGCCGGTTCCTGAATGGGTGTATAGCGAAATTGAAGAAATATGTTTTGAATTTTTTTGTGAAGAAGTAAAGGCAAAATTAAAAAAAGCATCATGTTTTTAAACTATCCGCAGGGTGGGCTCAAAATGATGAATTTCCGACTGTTTGTAAAGGCACAGAGAATAATGTGGATAAAAGGCTTGTAACAGTAACTCAAGCTATCAAATGGAAACATTACTTTAAATATTTAATGAGACCAATGGGCGGGAATTTAATATTTTATTGCAACTATTGGAGAGATACAGTGAAACTCATGTTACCTTCTTTTTATCAGAATCTTCTGAAAGCATGGATAGATATGAAAGAATATGTTAAAACAGAAGAGAGATACAGAGGGAATGAAATATTGTATAATAATAATTTTATTCAACTAGAAGGTCAAACTTTATTTGAGGAAAATTTGTTTAAAAAAAATATATATCGACTTCATCACATATGCGATGAACAAGGGTTATTAAAAAAGATGCATATTTTATTGCCATTGGTTTAAGTAAGGAAGAAATTACAAAAGTTAACAAAATCTATTCAATAATTCCTCACGAATGGAAACAGAATGTTCAGCCTGCAAGAAAGTACATCCACTGTGGCCTTAGTTTAGAATTAATATAGAAGGTTTTTAAATTTGAAGAAATAACTGAAGAGATGGTGTATAAAAGTCAAATCAAGAAGAATGCAGAAATCGGTTCAGCATTTCATATCTTAATGGAACTTTATAATATTACAACTAAAGAAGTGGATTTTTTTGTTGTTCAACCAAAGTTGTGCACATTAAACAGTAAACTGAGAGAATTTCAGTTTAAACTTTTGCATAGAATAGTTTATACAAACCATCATTTGCATAGATTTAAATTTCGTACAAACGGTTTGTGTTCGTATTGCAATATTTTGGAGGAAACCTATCAACATGTATTTTTTTAATGTAATATAATAAAAGATTCTGGGAAAAATGTGCTTATAAACTCAATTTACCAATTCTAAAGAAACTGTCGTGGAAAGAAATTCATATTGGAATAAATGGGAGTAATATGAAATCGGAGCAATTACTAAACCACATTCTGATTTTGATTAAATTGATGATTTTTAATAGTAGAGAGAAGGGGAAGCCTCCAAATGTAGATGAAGTAAAAGATAAAATTCTCGAAAATAGGAAAGAGGAAAAAACTTGCAATGGAAAGGGATACTCTTTCAATTCACTTTAAAAAAATGGGAGACCTTGGAAAGTTTTGTGTAATATTAATTAACTTAAAAAAAAGCAACTTCCCAACCCTCCATTCCAGCAGTATTTCTTTGCTTTATGTTTATATTTGTTTGTTTTTGTTTTGTTTGTTTGTTTGTTGTTGTTGTTGTTTTTTTTGGGGTTGTTTTTGGTTGTTTTTTGGTTGTTTTTATCTTTATCTCTCTCTTTGGGGGAGTTTGTCTCTTTTCAGAGGTAGTACTTTTTAAACAATATTTTGACAGACTGTAATATTTCATGTACAAGCATTTATTTTTTTTTTTTTAATTCAACAGATATTCGTTTTTTCTTCAAAGAAGCACAAAATGAACATGAAATGACCACGGAGATGTGACTAAGTATTTTATCATTATTATTATTACTATTATTGTTTTAAACGAATAAGGAAATGTATGAAAGAGTTGTTTTGTTTAGCAATTGATGTTCAGAATAATACTTTTGAATTGTATTTTGATTATTCTGAGTTGTATTTTGATTGTTCTGAGTATGATGTAAATTTCATGATTTCGGTTATATGTATTGCCTCTGGTATTGAGAAAATAAAACACCTTATAAATATTCAAAAAACAAGGACACAATTACGTGCTGATCTAATCACATTTTCTTCGTACCGGTATATTGATACTAATTAAGTTAATCGCTTCTAGAATTGGTAGTAACATGTGACTGCGACACGTGCAGCTCTTGACAGTTTGTTTGAAAAGGCAAATAAAATTAATGTTTTAAGTATCATGTGCAATACAGTACTTTGGCAAATGGCACTGGGTCTGCAGGGGAAGTTTAAAGAAATGTGGAATGCATTGACTTCGAAAAAAGCCTTTTAGCCTTCTTGAGTGTCTGAGATGAACTGAACGCTGATCAAAAATGAGTACTGTACCATCAGCTGACGATAATATTTTGTGCAACCACTCAGATCAATTCACGAGTCATCTTGGATCCCTGTTCGAACAGGTCGATCTGCTCGGGCCGAGATTGTGTAGAGATCGTGTGTACGTCTAGTTGGTCTAGTAGGGATCGCGTTGGGATTGTATGTAGATCGGAATGATCGAGAAGAGATCGAAGTTGTGGTCGACTATACGTCGTGCAGGAGTCGTGAATGGTCGAATGTGGGTCGTCAATGGTCGAATAGCGGTCGGGAAGAGCTTGTGTTTAGGCATGTGGTCGGGATTGGTCGGGGGAAAATGGGTGATCGGGCTTGATTGGGCTTGGTCGGGTTGGTTTGATCGGCAGTGGGAACCCACACCCTTATAGCTATCAGAATCTACTCGTTTTGCCATTAAATTGTTTTTGGATGTGACCATCATGGCCGTTACCATTCGGAATCGCCCTTAACCGTGTCCCCGTGACTCATGCTCCAGTGACCATTGCCATAAGGTCTATATCGTACACTAACGGAATTTCTAACTTTAAATATTTTACCTTAAAATTACCTAACGCTTCCTAAATTATAGCTTTGATAAAATGAAACATCTGGGAGTAATGTGACTGGAGTAAAACAAAAATGTTTTACAGAGGATATGTGAAAAAAGCCAAAGATATATGGAAGAGGTAAAAATGTCAGATGTAAAAATGCCAGATGTAAAAATGCCAGATGTAAAAATGCCAGATTAAAAAAATGCCAGAGGTGAAAATTTCAGAGGCAAAAATGTCAAAGGATGTCAGAAAAAAAATTGGCAGAGGTTAAAAACAGATTATGGGTACCTCACACATATTTGGCCATCAAAGCCTCATACCAAAAATGTATCATGATATTTTGGTAACCGAATATAGAGATTTACTGCGCTCCCATTACCTCACAAAAAGGTTTCAAGCAGTCCTCTTGACGGCCGTGGGTAGCTGAATCGTTGGGCCCTTTTTGAGCAACGGGTCCACGTGGTCTGTTTCATTGCATTGTTCATAGTAGGTTTCCTACACCAAACAAACATTTTCAGCGAAAACATTTGATGTGAAATGCATAAAGACAATGAATGGCCCCCATATTATTACGATTTTGCACTTTGGGCACATTTTGACCTAAATTCAAATTTTACACTGGAATCCATGATTTTAAAAAAGTAACTCCGTTTCTCCATTAGAGCAATCTATGTATATACCTTAGCAATGCAGACTGGCTTTTACTCTGGACTCTGGACTGAGAACGGAGTACCGCCTTAACGCACCCTTGCGGGCTTATTCCGAAAGGTCGGGTAGCGTCGCGTCGCGTCGCGTTAAATTGAACGCGACCATTCGTCCAAAGCCCCCCAGTTTTGCCGAAAGGGTGAGTTGAGAACGGAATACCGCCTTAACGCATCCTTTAGGGATAAGCGGGGGGCTTTTCTCGAAAGGGTGCGTTGACTAGTCTTCCACACCAGTCGTTTAGAATGGAATTTAAGGAATAGAAATTTAAGTCATTTTGAATTGAAATAATCAACATTGAAACAAATAAAAAATTTAATAAAACTATTTTGTACGTAGTCTTGCCACCCTCTAGGACGACAACCCCCTAGACAACTGCCCCGGACAACAACCCCCGGACAACTACCCTCTAGGATAGTTGTCCAGGGGGTACTTGTCCAGGGCCCCGTATTATAAAGATCAAGCGTAAGATCAATCTTAAGATTGATCCATTTACAATCGATCGTATCTTACAATCAATTGTAACTTTTTGCCAATTTCCGTATTATAAACGTCCTTGGATATCAAGCGTAAGTTACGCTTGATTCACAGTGAAAAAATGTAGTTTATAATTAACGCGGCCGACTAGAGGCGTGCCTACGACTTGGCGCATGCGCATTAGCTCTATTTTGCTTCACCCGTCGTCTGCCATCGTCTGCCCATCGTCAGCGACAATGAACCCAACTTCACTGCTTGAAATGATTTTCGTAGAAATCCCGTAAGTACAAGTCATATTTATTACCTATTACGAAGAATAAAATTCATAACTCGACGTCTATTTGCTTTTTGATTTTTGAATACTTTTCCGGCGGTTAAACAAAGATTAATTATGAAAGCTCGTGTGCGAGTGATTGACCAGTTTCGTGCGCCTGCAGAGAGGGCAGGAGTTGAAAGCGGAAGCTGCGAGTAGCGCCCGGGCTAGTGCCGGGCATTATGGCATCAGTCACTACTGTCATCCGATGCTGTAGTTAACCGGAGTTGGCTGTTGGGTTGAATCAATTTAGAACAGAAAATCCAGTTTTATTGCAACCAAACTATCGAAACAGCAACTCCTGCAATAAACTGCAAGAACTAAAATAGTGTCTAGATTTCACTAGACTCTAGTTATAAATAGAAATCAACAAAAGTCACAGTATGTTTTCATTAGTCTAGCCTCTAGGCTCTAGGGCCAGTAGGGGCCTAGACCTAGATCTAGGTCTAGATGATAGATCTAGACTACTTACAAAATAAAGATCTAGACTAGACCTCTATTACTAATACTATGCTTTGCTGGAGTGGTCTAGACTAGAGTATAGTCTAGATCTTTAGTTTTTGCGTAGTCTCGTGCAAACATACTAACAGTGACTTTTGTTGTCAGTAACTGAACTTTGCTGTTTTGCTATCGGCCGCGGCCTGCCCTTGATTCGAAGTTGAATGTCTCTAGTGATTCGCCTTCTAGCTCCCTCAATGCCTTTCGCCCAGTTCCCGATAAACCCCCCATGGCCCACCTAAACAGTTAGTCCGAGTACTTTAAGTCACAATACATTAAATCAGACAGTAATTGGACTATAGCCTAGGCCTAACTGTGATACACGTATACGTAGCTATATCTTAACAAATTATCACACGATGAAATGTATCTGCAAAAATATTCAGTCTAGACTACTGTATAGTGCAGGGGCGGATCCAGCCCGAGGCAAGAGGGGGAGGGGGGGGGGGGCCCAATTCGTGAGAAAATATTTAGCAGTGAATCAGCCAGCCAGTGAATAAGCAGGGGGGGGGGTGGGAACGCCCCTTATTCTTCTTTTTTGGGGTCCAATTTTTGAGAATATTAAGCACCGACTCAGCCAACCGGTGAATAAGGGAGGGATCCGAGCCTAGTATAGTGGATGTTTTGCGTTTTCTCAATTTCATAAAATGAACAGTTACGAGACTTCGATCTACATCATCTAGACATCAACCAGATCTAGATCTAGATCAAGAAATTGAACATAAATTTCAATGTTAGATAATAAAGTAGGTTTTGGGGGGTAAAGAGAAAATTCAAATTAAAATAGCACAGTTAATTCTGCAAATGCTCATCAATGTTATGATCATGTTCATTTTTTTTATTCTATGAATTAAATCCCCCCTCATTTTTACAGGAAAATGTACGGTGAGGCTTGTCGCAGTACCAAATGCTTGCATTCTTTGAGTATGTGCTTGAAACAAGAATGTCTGGAGAGAACACACCACTACAAGAGAAGGTAAACATATTTACCTTTGATCTTATAACTTGATCTGTTTAGTTTTGTCAATTAAAAGGAAATTTTGAAATGAGTGAGGTCAAGGCCAAGTTGGAGGGGGATGCAAAGGGCTGGTTTGAGAAGTGTCCTTTCAGGGGGTGTCTATGTACCGGTATGCATCAACATGTCTAGTTGTCTACTAACAAGTTGCCGTAGTGTTTATTTAAAGTGTATTTTAATTTCAAATATATAGATTTTTAGAATTAACATTTGTAGCTCATGTAGAAGGGGGGGGGAATCCAATACATGGAAAGGAATGACAAGCAAACAGAAAAAATAATTGACCTTCAAACTTTGCTGAAAAAGTAAACATTGAAGACAACTAAAATAGTAGATAATGCTATTTTATATGTATTTTCATACATATTTGGTTAATATAATTGAAATGTGCATTATTCTGTTCCAGGAATTGAGAAGGAGGGCTTCCTGTTGAGAGATCCTGGAGTGCCTTGAGGTGCCAGACTTGATGTTCTGCCCCTTTCCTCAAAGCGATGACCTCTTGTGCCTAACAATATAGGAGCAAAGCACAATGGACAGGTAATTTATAGTGAATATTACAATGTTTTTAACAAATCCGAGAAAGAAACAGAGATAAATTCATAGCAAGTGAGTCTGTCATGGCATTTTGAGTGACCCGACATTTACTCCAGCAACGACTGGTCCAGGCTTTATTTCGTCAAAGCCTCAATGGTGTAGGGTTAGGCTGAGGGCTGCAATTTGCATTGAGGTTAGGTGTACGGTTAGGGTTAGGTCTAGTGTTGGGTAATTGGGTCCAGGGATGAAGTTATTTGAATTAATAGTGTAGGAAATTGATGTGAAACAATTGTCTCAGGAGCAAGTGTCGTACCATCAGATTTTCTAGGTGCTGGTGGAGCTGTATACATGTATGTTGCTCATCATTGGCAGTTTAAAAATCTCCCTTTATATTGTGATATCAGCTTAAACATGGTAACGACTTGGAGGTAGAATAGTTTAAACCACTTATTTCTATCATTTACAATAGCTTTAGTTGCTTCGTAGTAGAGCATTAGATTTCACCTGCAATTGTCAACCCAAATCCTTGCCACCTGCAATCCATCTCTCTTTCACAATATATTCTTTAAACAACAGTAACCTAAGTTCAAAATTTTGATTACCGGTAGTGATTAAGAAAGGCTATGTACAATTAGTAAGTCTTCTTTTTCATACTCCTATAATAGATTTTTTTTTTTGGGGGTAGCCTAGCCATGTGTGTGTGTGTGTGTGTATTGGGTTTTTACAGACGTGTATCAATCAGATATGATTATTTACGTCTGGGGACCGACCTTTAACGTCACCATCCGAAAGATGGTCTAAGAGAAAAATATGTTTGTGTACTGAAATTTAAACAAAAAACTAAAAACAAAGCACTGGACACCTTTGGTTGTTAATAACTCAAAAGTTAAAACTCAAATCAAAATGAGGTTTTCAGAGCGTAAAGTTGAAGAATGTCATATTTATCTAGATTAAATTCTATGACATTTCTATGAATGCTATTCTTAAAACAATTGTCTGAATGTTTAATTAGATCTTTTACTCTTTTAATCATAAACAGCCGGCTTATCAGAAATGGTAACAAAGATGCAAGTGGACTTGTCTAGTATTTGCTGAAGAGGAGTAGTCAGCATAAGGAGCATGTGACTCCAAAACAACGTTGGTACCTCTCCCAAGTTCATCTCAAATCAAAGGGTCTTCAGGAATCTAGATGTGACAGTGGATGTAGAGAAGGAGTTTGTGAGCCTCCTGATTTGGACTACTCGCAATTATACTCAATCAATGGATTGTAGCAATTCTGCACAAAACTCAACAAGTCATGATTGAGCAAATTGCAACAAACACTCGGTGAAGCATTGATTTATGTGACTGGTATTACGGATGGATTTCAGCTTGTTAATTTCATAAGGAACTTTGTGCCAAAAGAACCTCAATGGCCCTTATGGTTCCATGCCACAAGCTGCCCCCCTCTCTCTCTGTTTCTGTAAACACTAACAATCAAGGGAACAAATTAATTAAAATCCGCACTTGATCACTAATGGATTGATCTTTTAAATATTGTCATCATTTCAGGATTGTTTTGGTTACAGATTAGTGTGAGCTTTAAGTGGGTAAAGTTTGAGAGTACTTTGTGCGGAGACGAGTGGACAGATATTTTCATGTACAATGCAAGAGAGGTGTCTATCTTCATTGGAATTCAGGATGTGAATTCTAATGAAGATGGCTTGTTTATAAGGAGAGAAGCAAGATAGATTGATGTTTGAATGGCATGGATATTGAATAACGTGAAGTTTAGTGAAAAGAATGGCAGAATAATTATATTAATTTTGTACATCAGCCTTTGGAAAATTTTTAAAAATAGCATTATTTGAACAAATTTGTACACAGGAAAAACAAGTAAGCAGTTGAAGCTACAAGTAATATAATCTAATTAACAATTTTTTTTCTTCAATTATCATAACAAGAGAGAAAAACATACTTTTATAATGACTTCCATTATTTAATTATTTGATCCATGAGACTGAGTAGACCATCCCTTATGAATTTGTATTTTCTCCAGATTTTATTGTTGGGACTATCCAATGGGTCTAGCCTGCCGGTCTCGGAAGATTCATTCCCTCCATAGTCGCCTACCAACCTCTTCCTGCATGAGTAGCAGTATGGCTGCCATCATTGATCGTAACTTACTCTTGATAAATATCAAGCGTAAAGTTACACTCAATTAAAAAAGATACGCTTGATTTTACGCTTGATATCAAGCGTAACTTTCTTTATAATATGGGTTATCAAACTTACGCTTGATTTGAAAAGATCCGCTTAATTAGTCAAAGTTACGCTTGATTTATTGAACTTACGCTCTATCGTAAGTCTTTATAATACGGGGCCCAGGGTTAGTTGTCAAGGGGTACTTGTCCTAGGGGGTAGTTATCTGGGGGTTGCTGTCCGGGAGTAAGTTGTCCTAGGGGTTAGTTGTCTGGGGTAGTTTTCCGGGGATAGTTGTCTTAGGGGGTAGTCGTCCTCGAGGGTGGTTACCCTAGAGGGTGGTTGCCCTAGGGGGTGGTTTTCCTAGAGGATGGTTATCCTAGGGGTGGTTATCCGGGGTGGTTGTCCAGGGGGGAGGTGTCCTAGAACCTTAAAGTGACTCGGTAACATTGTCTCAGATTCTTAAACAAAATCATGGATTAAGCTCATGCTGCAATCATGATTATAAACCTTTAGGTCAGTCAGAAATCCCATGACTTTTACAAGCCGATCGCCTGTCTTATTATCAAGATATTTATGATTGGAAATCAGAATTTCATTTTTCCTTTTCCTTACGTTTTTTTTATAATGCTACAGTCTATTGGGGAAAATGAGTATGGTAAAACCGGTCACTCAAAGATTTTTACTTTTTTGAGGCACCTCATGATCATTTTGAAGCGCAATTTTTTTTAGGGCTTCAATATTACACCATATCACAGACACTGATAACACGTAGTGCCATGCATCTCATATTTAACATTGTTAAATGATGCCTTTAACATTAGTTATAAACCAGTGGCTGATCCAGGGACAAGGGAGCACTTGCTGCTACCCCTACTCTCCCCTCCCCTCCCCAAAAGAGAAAGAGAAAATGGGGAATAAAAGACTTAAAGATAAAGACCAGTTCTGGTCAGGCGATTGCATTGTGAAAGAAACGTTGTGGAATCGATCAGAAAAGGTTGATCATCTAGCATATAAGTATTGGTGTGTACTGCAAGGTTCTGGGATCATCAAAATGATAAGAAATTTGGCCCAGTCTTGGTAAAGTTACAAGCACTGTACACAGAAAGATGTATATTGGACTACGCGACCACGTGCGCGATATCTATTTGGTCCCAATAGATATAATAATTTACCAAATATATCAATTAGTAGGCGGTTTCCCGGCAAAATTTATATCATCACGTCTTAGGCAAAACATATTATTTCACATGATCGGTAATGAAAGCTTCCCTTTCATTTTTTGAGAGGGGGCGTTTCCAAAACTGGTCTTTACCTTTAATATATGAATTGATGACCTTATTTATTTATTTTTTATTTTGTTGCTTGATTGATTTTTCGGACTTATACCCCCACGTCCAAACCTGGATCAGACATCGTTATGAAAATTATTAATAGCATAAACTACTTTGCAAGTTATTTACCGAACTGTGGCAAACTGAAATATATTGAATATGTAATCTCTCTTTTTTGGTATCTCATGCGAACATGAAAAATTTCCATTGTGTGGCGATATGCGTGTTCATTAAGCAATACCCGTTTCCGGGATCTGTTTCATTGTATTGTTCATAGTAGGTTTTCTACATCAAACAAACATTTTCAGCCAAAACGTTGGATCTGAAATGCATAAAAACAATGGTTGACCCCTATAAAATAATATATTTGCACTTTGGGCGCATCTTAACAAAAATTCAAAATTTTCACTGGAATCCATGATTTGAAAAACGGAACTCCGTTTCTGTATTATAGCAATCTATGTACCTAACTACCATAATAGCTATGCATACACTACTTGCTATCTTTACAATTGTCTGGCTTTTACGCTGGACTTTAACCCCGGAGAGCTTTTTGTGGGGCGAATTGAATAGCAGGGTAAGACAAATAAACCTCTTCATCGTTATGCATTAACACTAGATATACACCAGTGGCTGATCCAGAGACAATGGAGCACTTGCTGCTACCCCCCCCCCACTTCACCCTCCCCCACCCCCTAAAAAAGAAAGATACAAATGGGGAATAAAACACTTAAAATATGAATTGATAAGCTTATATATATATATATTTTTTTTTTTTTGCTTGATTGATTTTAATTTCAATGATTTAATTTCAAGGTTTTTTAATTTTATGTTTAAAAAAGGCTGTTGCCATGGAATCAGAATGTTAAAGAGATTGGTATTTGTGTACCAGAAAAAGAAATTTAACTAATCATTACAAAATGTAAAACAAGCATAATAACAAACAATGTCAAATGATACAAGTACATATCTGTTTATATATCTATTACCCTCAGCTATCATAATCTGCTTGTTTTGACATAAAGTTGTTTTGGAATGTGACTATCATGGCCTTACCAATCTGAATTGCCCTTAACCGTGTCCCCGTGACTCATGCTCCGCTGACCATTGCCATAAGGTCAATATCGTACACTAACGGAATTTCTAACTTTAAATATTATACCTTAAAATGACCCTAACGCTTTCTAAATTATAGCTTTGATAAAATAAAACATCTGGGGGTAATGTGACCGGAGTAAAGCAAAATATTCACAGGGAATAGGTAAAAAAATCCAAAGATATAATTATGTAAGAGGTAAAACTGTCAGATGTAAAAATACCAGATGTAAAAATGCCAGATTAAAAAATGCCAGAGATGGAAATTTCAGAGGTAAAAATGTCAAAGGTGGAAATGTCAGAGAAAAATTGGCAGAGGTAAAAACAGATGTTGGGTACTTCAGACATATTTGGCCATCAAAGCCTCATACCGAAAATGTATCATGATATTTTGGTAATGGTGAGTAGCTGATTCGTTGGGCCCTTAGGAGCAACGGGTCCATGTGGTCTGTTTCATTGTATTGTTCATAGTAGGTTTTCTACACCAAACAAACATTTTCAGCCAAAACATTCTATCTGAAATGCATAAAGACAATGGTTGGCCCCCATACTATTACGATTTCGCACTTTGGGCGCATTTTAACCGAAATTCAAATTTTACACTGGAATCCATGATTTAAAAAAAGGAACAACGTTTCTCTATAAGAGCAATCTATGTACTTAACTACCATAAAAGCTATGCAGACATTACTTGCTTTAATTACAATTGTCTGGCTTTTACTCTGGACTTCAACCCGAAGAAATTTTGGTGACTGGTGACTGATCCGGAGACAAGGGAGCACTTGCTGCTACCCCCTCCCTCCCCCACCCACAAAAAGAGAAAGATACAAATGGGGAATAAAAGACTAACAATATATATAGATGAACTTTTATCTATTTTCATTTTTTTTGCTTGAGATTGATTTTAATTTTAATTCAGTTTTAAGGTTTTTTTTTTGTTTTTTTTAATACAGATTTCATCTTTTATTATTATTTTCATAGTAACGGCCATCTGTATACATGACTGAAACTTATAACGACTTGCATTTTGGCTGTAATCAAGTGAAATATTTGGGTGTCTTCTTCGACAGCACAATGACAATGGATATACAAGTAAAAAGAATTTGTCCAGATAAGACATGTCTGGACATGCTCTGTGCTCTCTGGAATAACGCAGCATCATCTGAAGGAATTACAATATGCTCACAATGCTGCCCTACGTATTCATTCAGGGGGCAGAAATTTCGACCAAATAACCCTATACTCACTACACCCGCATTCAGTAAAACAAAGAACTGAATAAAAAGTTATTTTGTTAACATGGAATACAAAGCATGACTCAGCCCCGACATATAAAATGGGAACTTATTGGAAAGGAAAAGGGGGTACGTTTCACAATTAAAGGGGCACTCATTAGAAGGGAAAGGGGGCCCTTGTCAAAGTAAAAGGAGCATCTCTCAGATTTGCAAAGGGGCAATTATCAGAGGTGGAAATGGGCATTTATCAGAATGTGGAACAGTCACCTATTAGAAAGAAAAATGGGTAGTTATCTGAAATAAAAGGGGGCACTTTCCTATGTAAAAAGGGCAGTTCTGGGGGTACTTGAAAAGTAGGAACACTGTTTCCTTAAATTTCTGATTACGCATTGCACTAAACTTGATAGAGTGTATAGCACAATCTCATCAATGTTACAGCAATGTCATAAGTATTGATGCCATCCGCTTGATTTCATAATTACATATCTATAAAATGTAAGTGCGAGCGAGCATAGTGAGTAACCTTTGGGGACATTTTTAAAATATTGCCACCATTTGCTTTAAATTAGGTGCACATGCGAGCGATCAAAATGAAACATCTTTTGATTTTAGGAAGGGAATGGTGAGGAAATGTGTTGTCACAGCACCTATTGTAGGAATGTTTCGTCAGTGACAAGGGTACATGGTAGTTGTAAACGGGGCAATGTTTGGTACTAAAATGAGACACATTTTCAGTAGAGTGCATTGTCTAGAAGACTCTAGATCCAATGGCCCATATCCATAAAACATTACTAAGCCTAGTTGGAAACTAAAATGCTCTCTAGTTGTCCACTAGGCTCTACTAGTTAATAGTTATTCATAAAAGTTTGCTAAGTTTTAGTTTACGAAAAGGCCTCATTCACACGGCCTAATATAATATAACCTGCCATTTAATACAATTAATTTCGACGTCTTTACAAAGAATTGATTATATAATGTCATACTTTGAGTATATTTCATATTATGTTCTAATTCTGTCATTTATGTGAAATTCTGTTTTGAAAAATGTGAAACAAATAAACTTGAACATGAACTTGAAACTTGACACTTGAACTGTGACTTACAATGACTCAAATTTGTATAATAATCAAACAACCAATTAAAATTATTAGATGCTTACCGTTTGTTTTAATGTTGTTGAAAAACATTATCTTCTAAAATTCCAATATTTCTTGATTTAATACCATGGTAACGGCCCAGCGGTCACGTGCATTATCTACTTTTATGGCAAACAGACAAATTATGATATCTGAGGGTCCTAGCAAACAGATAATCATCATTGAAAAAAACTTATTTACAATTAGGCAATTTTGTGTTTTTGTTTTGTTTTAATGTTAATGTTGACTTATTCCACATTGCTTAGAACTAGTCACTACCCGTCTTTCCCAGGTGAATCATAAACGGCAGTCGCATAATGAGCAAAAACTTTTTTGGGGGAGGGGGAAACAAAATCCGCATCACCACCAGGTGGCATAATGGGCAATCGTTTTTAAGGGGGCAATGCGTATATTGACGATAGCGGTCAAGATGTGGGCCCACAAACTACGTTTTAGCTATGGCGTACTGTTTTTTTGTTGTGTTGATTATTCATGAGGCTAGTCAAGTACTTTGCATCTACCCACTATAAAAATTAATTTATTGCTTACTTTAATGATATTCACACTTTGAGCATTGAGATGATATGTTAATATCCCAGTCATTATCCAGGGCGGTGGATCGTCTTACAAAGTGGCGGGCACCAACAAAAATGTGCACTTTCTGGAAAGAGGGGCACCTACAAAGGGAAACCTCAAAGTGAAAATATGCCATTTTTATACATTGGTCAGGTGCATTGGTATATGATGATTTCAATGTTTGTTGCTCTCTTGACATGGTCCAAGATACTGCTTAAGCATCATACTTTTCAGTTGGGTGTGATGGTCTGAATATATATATTTGCGAGCAAGCGAAGCGAGCGAGCAAAAATATATTAGGTCGCAGTTTGAAAAACTTGATCTTATACAGAGGAAGAAAAAATATTTATAATGGGGTTTTAAGCACAATCTAATCATGAAAGACTGAACAGATATTTTATGAGAAACATAATTATATCAACTTTAAATGCGTGCGAGCGTAGTGAGCGAGCTTTGGGCAAACTTAATGAAAAGATTGCTCTTAGTTACTTTAAATTATGGGCACATTTTATGGCGAAAGGAAAAGGCGGCCCATATCCGAAGGGAAAATGACACTTATTTAAAAAAAGAAAAGGAGCACGTGTCAAAGTAAAAAGGGGAATTATCCGGGCAAAAATGGGGCGCTTCTCGCACCTGATACAAGGGCACTAACCAGAGATGAAAAAGGCACGTATGAGAACGGAAAATAGGCACTTATTACAAAGTTAAAGGGAATCTCTCAAATTTGAATAAGGGCACTAACCGGAGATGGGCACTTGTCAAGTGGCACTTGTCAAAATATAAGGGACACCTCTCAGATTTGAAAAGAGGCAATTATAAGAGGTGAATGGGCACTTATCAGAGGAGGTAAGGGCACTTCTTGTACCTGAAAAGGGGCACTCACGATGATGAATAGGGGCAGTTGTGAGAATGGAAAGGGGCTGTTATTACGAAGGAAAATTGACACTTGTCGTAGAAAAAGGGCATATATGGGATTTTAATAGGGTAAATGAGTAGGGGCATTTATCAGAAGGGAAGGTAGCTCTTAAATAAAAATAAAAAGATAATTTATCAGAAGGAAAAAGGGCACTAATTAGAAATAAAATGGGGGGCACGTGTCAAAATAAAAGGGCACTAAACAGAAGTAAGAACGAACACTCATCAAAAATAAAAAGGAGACTTATCTGAAGAGGAAGGGGCACTTAGTTCAAGAGAAAAGGGCACTTTTGAGAGTAACATGGGCACTTCTCAGATTTGAATAGGGCACTGATCAGAGTTGGTAAGAGGCACTTATAAGAATGTGGAACGGGCACTTATTTGAAATTAAAAAGGGGCGCTTATCTGAAGTAAAAGGGGGCACTTTAGTTTGTTGTTTTTGCCTGACTATGAATTTGGGAATTTTAATTTTCCAACAAACGTATAGTGTACAAAAAAGTGTGGAAAATGTTGGCAACATTTGTAAATTAATGGTATCGAATTGGAAATATACCAATTTTCTTTTTTCATTTGGGGGGGGGGTGATAAACGCTAATGTTATTCATATTTACATATTTATTACAACACTGAAACAGTTTTTTACATTGAATTTACATATGATAATAATAGTAACAATAGAAATAAATGATACTGAAAGCGATAATGATTACAATGGTACTATTGATAATAATAACAACAAAAGCAATAATAACTATAACAGCAATAATAGTAATAATGTTAAAAATGATAATAATAAAATAATAATGATGGTAATAATAATATATATATATATATATATATATATCGTTACGTTATTCCCTCTTACATTTTAATAACATGTCATAACTAGACCTGCAATTATACAGAGACAAAAGGAAAGGAAAAAGCTGGGAACAAAATATGTCTCATTGTATGATTTAACAAGGAAGGATCGTACCACGACCTTGACCAGACCAAAAATAAGCATCGAGAAAAAGATACTACAAATTTTCATTATCTATTGCAATTGGTAGGGTATGAAACACAATCTACACAGGACAGTCTGGACTTGTATTTTGTTTTTCCCCGTTTGTCTGCTTCATGACAACAACATGGCGTATTTGTGGTTGTTTAAACAAAATACAGCTGCACTTCCATCTGGTCCTTAATAATTGGCGTAATTTAGCAATAAATGTACACATATTGCAAATATATCAAGGCCTACTTAAAACGTAAACATATTATTGATATACATATTATTTATATTACCTGTATAAAACTATGCTCACTTTTTAACTTAAACTTGACCTTATCTTCCGTTCGAAGCGAGGGTGCAGTAGGCTAATTGCGTGGTTTTGGTCTGCACGGTGTACGTACTTGTGCACGCCGCTCTCTGTGGTTTTGCTTACGAATCCAGGAAAAATCGGACTTTGAAAAGCACAGCCTAGGAGCGTCCTCGCAGTTACCTTTGGATTTGACGTCATAGATTATATAAGCACCCGAAAGCAGAATACGTTATCTTGGTTCAAGTTGGAACTGGTGGGTGGTGATGCTACTGTAATCAAATATTTGAATGATAAGAGAGGTGAGAAATTACAATTATTCCACCCTTACGAAAATAGCATGACCATTTTGATCGGAAGGGCTGTTTGCCAATTAAATTTACATACATGAATCATTATAAAGAAAATGGACCTCTCAAATTCCTTTAATATATGACTCTATGATATGGCGATAGGAAAGAAAAAAACAAATAAGAGAGAAGGAACGCCTCAGGCAGCACCCTAGGTGGTGGAAGCATAAAACATAATGACAGTAGATCAACAACCAAAACATGGATGTATAGCATAATGTAACAGTTATAATATAATGTCATTGTACAGGATATATGAATATTTTCATCTTTACTGTATATTTAAATCTGATGAATTACAAAATACATGTATAATTTACGGGTGAATTTATGCCATTTCCTATATGGTAAAGGCTATAGAAGCCGAAAGGCTTGATGGGGACTGTTGAGGGCTTGATGGAAGATCATACGTCATACATGTACTCTCCTTTTTAAAGTGACTCGGTAACATTGCCTCAGATTCTGAAACAAAATCCTGTATTTAGCTCATGCTGCAATCCTAATTATAAACCTTTAGGTCAGTCAGGGATCTGTTTTACTTTTACTTTTTGAGGCACTTCATGATCATTTTGAAGCGCAATTTTTGTTAGGAGGGCTTCAATATTACACCATATCACAGACACTGACAACACGTAGGGTCATGCATCTCAGATTTAACATTGTTAAACGATGCCTTTAAGGTCAAAAGAAAACAAATATAAAATTACAATTGGCATGCTATACAACTATTTGATCATGATCTATCAACATATAATTATCGTTACTGTGTTATTGAGATAAAATATCCACAAATGAAAATCACTATTAACTGATATAATGTTGAGATCCATGTACTTGAACATGTTTCCAGTACATGCAGCAGTCGCCGTAACTACATTGTACACTCCTAGCTTTCATATAATGGCAGTTTTCTTTAAAATAGGCCCTTGCTTATTCCACTGTGAGTTATGCATTCAAGTTGTGCAAAACTGTATACCGTTAATATATCTAAACTTAAAAGACTTACCCATTTCTTTTTTTACTCCGCGCGTCTATGACGTGCTCTCTTCCTTTTCCTCTTCCTCCTCTTCCTTTCTTCTTTCGTGCCACATATGGTGATGTGGGCACAAGAGGATTGTCAACAATGACGACATTCTCTAATGGAAATGTTTTCACGGCTACATAAGGGATGAAAAATGCTCTATGTCCGGAATGTGTCGATTCGGAGGAAGATTCGGGGGAGGTTAATAATGCCTGTAGGGTCTTCTTGGCTTGAAAAAGCCTTCTTCTCGGAGACATAGCCTCGCCCTATTCTGTTTTATCGTCTTTGATGGTCGCTTTAACTTCTTCTAAGGTACTGACAAATTCTCTTTTGAGTCTATCACTTCTTTAACCTAGGGGGCACAGTAAGTTTTTGAGACATGGAATGTTGTAAAAGGTTGTTGGGTATCAACGTGTTCAGGGCACCTTCCTGCACAATTTCTAGGTGGAATTATGCTGCTGAAAAAAGCAGCATAATTAAAAATAGCCGCCATGTATGCTAAATGTTGAGCGATTCTGGAGATACTTTTAGGGAACCTCATTTTACCATGCGTGAGGTGTCATCTGAAGGTTTGAGGATAATTTGCACAACAATTTTGGGCCAGAAATGTGTATTTTACAATTTTTCCCCAAAAAATAAATTGCCCGAAATACATATATCTCCATATTTATAGAATTATGATGACTACTGAGTTGGAACTTTTTGAGAAACTGTTCATAAGTATGGTTAATATCATATTTAAATTCCAAGCTCATTGCATTTTCAACAAAAAGGTTATAGCGGTCTAAAGTTTACACTTTGATATAAGCTGAAATGGCCATTTTGGCTGCTAAGGGCTGTACTCTTTTCCTTAGCAACGCCAACATAGTGAGCCGAAAAATCGAGTATAACGCGAGAAGATGCTATCATCAAGTAGATGAATATTTTGATAGGTAGTGTGATGTCAGATGATGCAGTTTCATTATAATTTAATGATACATATATATACATATATATATATATATATATATATTGAATAAGGCAGACTAATGGGACATGGTTGCAACTCAAAGTTACATGCCTTGCGAGCGATCACCAGGCAACTGGCAGCATTCTTAAAAGTACTCTGCCTATAGGCATTGAGCACTGTACGGAAGGATAGAGCAAAGCTAATATATATATATATATATATATATATATATATATATATATATATATATCTTATTCCCGTTCCTATGGTAATAATATAACTGCCAACCAATATAAAATGTGTTCTCACAAACAAAATTAGGCTATCGGTCAAATAATACATTTACATTTAATAAGACCTGATTCCAAGTGACATACATGATATGCAGTCTGAAACATGTGCATAATGCATTGTGTGGTTCAGAACTTTCACCCTACCCTGTCCCTCCTTTGAAATCCCCCCCCCCCTTCTCATTAAAATCAAGAGAAATTTTGGGAGGGAGCAATATATTGTGTAGGGTGTGTTCAGAAACGATCTAGGCAATCGGTCGAGTAATACATTTTTTAAATCTGGATCCAGGTGATAATCATGATTATTAGTCTAGATCATAAAGATAATGTATGGTGGAGTTCAGAATTCGCACCCTAAACCCACTTGGCTGTGACCCCCCTCTTTCTGCTTTTTTCCTTCTTCCATAAAAACTAGAGCACATTGTTCAAAGCAATATTCATTAATTACATTGCAAACGAAAAAAAGATCAAAGAATATTCACAAGGCATTTGAAATCTCATGGTAGACTATAATGAACATTTCTGTCAGTACGTGGGCTATAAATCTTGCCGCCCCGCCTCCTCCACACTCTTCATCTCAAAACTGTGGCCTAATCCAATAGTTATAAGTATTGTTTTCGTACAACAACAAAATGGCGATCAAAGAAATGTTTGTTTGGTACATGTAAATACTGAATTTTTTGGTTCAAAATTTGTACGCCTGCTACATTTCTTTTTTGATAAAAAGAAAGGCATTGGTGAAGGTCATAAGAACCTGTGACCCACACCACTACCGCTTCTATGACATTCCGATGCCCCTACCCCTCCGACACGCAAGCACACTCTCAAAATAAATAAAAAAGAGAAACTGGTGCAAAGTATCATTGTTTTCAAAAGTACATTAAGGCCCACGAACAAAAACCCGCTATGGTGACCGTGCCTTTTCATCGATTGCCCCGCCGCGGCCGCCCTCTGGAACAAACTCCCACCCCATATTCAAAATGCCCCATCCATTGAATTATTCAAAACCCATCTTTTAACCAGTTATAGTATACTGCAGGCGCACACAAGTAGTTAATTCCATTCAACTCAATTGTATTGTATTGTATTAGTAATATTTTATGTTATTTTGTTGCTTTTAAGGTATTGAACATGTTGAATAATTATACTAAATTAGACAGTACCACCTGTGCGCTTAAAAACGCCTGTATAAAACGCCCTATAAATGTAATTATTATTATTATTATTACATTAAATTGGACAAATAGATCACAAATACTTCACTAAACCTATTTGAAAAATGAGTCTTAATAATTTATGCGTAAATGGTTGAGATGGTTGCAAATACCATACCCTTCTTGGTCTCTTCCCTCTTTCTCTAAAGTTTGACTGAAGTTGATTTCTATAAGTATTCATCTTACTTTGTCATGATTAATTAATTGAAATGTTGGGTGGAGGCAAGAAACCAATTAAAGTTGTAGTGAAATAACATTAGATATGGATTCATAAGACATTTAGACAATCGTTTAGTTTCAGCTAATGATCCATCAAAACAAAATCAACCGCAAAAAAAGTCGTCCCTACGTTCTGTTTTGCGCCTTAGAAAATTAAGGGTTTTTACGTACGCGCGACATGGTAAGGTATAGATCGAGTTATTTACGACCGAATTTGTATATACGATTTTACACGGAGATACACGCGCGTGCGCGGCGACCAAGAAATGCAAACAAGGAATACGAAAGGGCTGATCGCCAGGACTGAGAGTAGACTCTCGATTTTAGTTTTCAAACATTTTTTTCCAACATCGGTGAGTTGGAAAAATTGTATTTAATTGCTATTTAAGGTGTCATCACCTGTCACTATTAAAGTACCGATTTTGATGAATTTTGGTGAGTTTCGTACAGTGGTGTTTGAAAATGTTGAGAATCAATAGAAGTCACCTGAACAGTATTTACTGCACTCAAAGTATACTAATGCCTCCTTGAGTGTACATTTGCCTCTAGGTACATGTATTTAGAGCCAATAACATCACAAGGCTAGTTTACCACGTCTTCTTGATATCGACTAGCAAGATTTAAAGAAAAAAAACTGCTCAGAAATATCTGTAACCACCAAACTTACTTTTAAACTCCGCACACCCATTCATGATCATGACACGAGCCTCGCACATAACAATGTCATGTCCTGTCTTACAAGTACAGTAACCTAAATTGCTGAAATTGATGTCCGAAAAAATCAAGTAAATGAATATGGACAGGGGTATGGACTGTTCTGTATCGTATGAGTTATTTCATCTCAATTTTTTTTTTCATTTTTAAAAGGCATTCACGTCAGCTATACGAGGTCATCTTAGCAGCCGTCACTACCAATTGAATAGTATATAATTTAAAAAAAATACCACTGCATACCTATAGCTACATCATTTGATATACATGTGGGGCTTATATCGCGTACATCGCGTACTCGAGATTAACCCGCGCAAACGCCTCAAATACAGCGACTGGCAGACTATGACTGTAAATATCATCACAACTTCCGGTCAAAAATGAAAATCTCTTGGCTTTAATATTAAGGAGGAAAAAAACACATATAGGATTGATGCCCCTTCTACACTTTCGAATGGCGAGTCAGGAACTCGAAAAAATTACTGCCACTGAAAAGCAAAAAAAATTATACGTTTTTCAGTGAGTAAAAACCCATAACTGCCATTTTTTTAATGTTTTTATAAATATAATTGTTGCGGAATTAATCTAAAATGTATTAAATAAATTGGAATGGTCTTGTTTACAGTGTGGTTTTATTCGTTATTATTATGTTATTATTGTGTTGTTGGGGGGAATCTTTATAAAATAAAGAGAAAACAAATCTATAATTTTAGTCGGCATATCATAGTCGAGAAAGAGTAGGGGAAATGTGATTGGCGTAGCCACGGGGGAAGGGGGCTCGCTTAATACAGGCTCTGTGAATAAACAGTGGTCCGGTTCTGTTTTGGAAAATGTGGCAATTATCGTGCTTATCATAAAGAATCACAATGTGTAGATACTGCATTGCATTAAAGTCACATAAAAATTTAGATTCCAATTTTCTATTTAGTTCTTTTTCTTTATTGATTTCTAGAGCTAATGGTCATTGTGATTCCCGTTTTTGCTGCTCTACAGTATAATGCCATCGTTCTTCCTCATTTCGATTATTGTTCCCCGGTTTGTTCTGAGCGATTTCAAGCTGAAGACAAACAATTGAATTACAACAGCTTCAAAAACGAGCTGCACGTGTAGTGCTGGGAGAAGGATTTGAAGTTTCTTTAAATTATATGTTTAGTCGCTTAGGGTGGATGCCTATTCAGACACGCTTCCAGTTTGGACGTGCAGTGATGATTTATAAATCAATGACTGACATTGCACCAACATACTTAAAGGGAAATCCAACCCTTCTAATTCATTTGAAGTTCATTTGAATGAAAGCAAAACAATCAGAGAAACAGAATGGCGAAAGTTTGAAATAAATCGGACCAATGTTATGTTAGGAAAGTTATGAGTGTTTGAAATATGAGATCACTACAGTTGTGCGAATCTCAAATCGGCAATGTTTTCATTGGATTGTGACGTAGTGACGGATTACTCTCCCGCTTGTCGCGTACAAAAATATCACCTATTTCTGTTTTTCTTCCAAGTGCCTTCACCCTCGGGGCACTACTCAAAATATATTATGGAGAGTACATTATTACAGATCCTCTAAAAAGAACAGACAATCTCGAGTTATACATTTATAAAAAGTTGAAATTTGAGTCCTTTTGTGTATTGGAGCAAATGGGGAAGTTGTACGCCACTACATCACATAGACATCATCAATTCAGCCAATTTGAAGAGCCCATACCTATAGTAATTGCAACTTTAAAAAATTCGTAACTTTCTCAAAAAATTGTCCGATTTCATTCAAACTTTCATCAGTATGCTTCTCTGATTTTTTTGCTTTATTCTAGAAAAGTTTGCTATCGAGGTTGGATTTCCCTTTAAAAAAAAAGATTTAAGTCATGTCAGTTCACTACATGATCACAACATAAAACATACTGTAAGGGATGCATTGCGTGTACCTAAATTTAGGACGGACACATATAAAAAATAGTCCTCTAATTTCTGGAATTAGAGTATGGAACCAACTTGAAAGCTCTATCAAGACGTCACATACTTTGAACGCCTTAAAAGCCCTGTTATTTGCAGATGACGTGTAGTGTAGGGTATTTTCTTGGTATTATTGGATTTGTCGTCAGCATTTGACACAATAGATCACAATATCATGATCTCACGACTTTCATCTCTAGGTATTAAGAACAAGACCCAACAGTGGCTGACATCATATTCTCAGGGTAGGACTCAGTCTGTAGGTGTGAACGGTTAATTTTCCCAACCTGTTCCTCTTCCCTTTGAGTTACCCCAAGGCTCAGTTCTCGGCCCCCAACTTTTTACAATATATGCTTCTCCAGTTTGTCGCATTGCACGTAATCATGGTATTCAATATCATATGTACGCAGACGATCTGCAGTTATACATTCCATTTGATGTGAATAATCGGGATGACCAGTTATCTGCAAAACACGTATTGAAACATGTATTTCCGAACTAAAATTGTGGTTAAACATTAATAATTTAAAGCTGAATGATGCAAAGACCACTTTGACATCTAAAAGCAATCAACCAAAAGTTCATGTTGATCAAATACAAGTCGCTGATTCAAATGTTTCCTCTTCTCAGTCTGTGCGAAACTTGGGTGTCATCTTCGATAGCATGATGACAACGGATATTCACGTTAAAAGAATTTGTCAAAGTGTGTATTCCCACATAAGAAATGTCTGGAGTATCAGGAAGATTCTTTCAGATAAGGCAGCTGCTGTAATCGTTCACGCATTAATAACATCACTAGCAGGGCCCGTGGAAAATCCACGGGATTCTAGGGAGGGTGGGAGGGGGTTGTAAATACTTAAAAATAGATATGTGCTATCGATTTTTTTTTTTTTGATTTTTTTTTTTTTATAATAATTTTTTTGAATTTTTTTCATGTAATAAAACTTGAAAATTGGAAGAAAACAGTGATACAGTCAAACCTGCTTTAGTGACCACCTGTCTACAAAGACCACATTTTTTGTTTCCCTTGAAAATTGTTTCTCATTGAAACATGTACTAAAGGAACCTGTCTACAAAGACCACCTGTCTACAAAGACCACTTTTTGTGTTTCCCTTGGGCGGTCGCTATAGACAGGTTTGACTGTATTAATAATTTGTAATTAAAATTGATGCAGATATTTTAGACTTTACTTTCGTTTTCACTTTCGTTATTTACGATTATTGTCGTCACTTCGTTCCTATTATTCTCACTATCCCTTTCCCGGATCCTCACTCTCGTTATCTATACGAATATTGTTCTCATGCACTTCACTCCCATTATCATTTTGGTTATTTTCACACATTGCTAAATTAATTTAGTCCTACAATGAAAATAATATACAAATATACAAATATACAATGACACTCGAGGATCTAGCTAAAACTATTCGCATCGAAGGAACATCAAATCGCATTATACTCTCCCGAGGGCCATCGCGGCCCGAGAGAGAACAGCTAGTACTATTGATGTTCCTGAGTACGAATAGTTTTAGCTTGTTCCGAGAATGAGTCATTGTATATCCCTTCCACCTGTAGGCCTATCATTCCTTGGACGCTTCTGTAATAGCATGTACCGTACTCACATTCACATCCCATTCAAAAAAGAAATAAAAGAAAACAAAAATTGCACGGCTCAAACATGAAACATTGAAGGATGTAAATACACGCTTGACAGGTACCGCACAGGGTAAATTGCATGGCGTCAGCTCCGTGACTGGCCCTGACACCGCTGGAATTGGCCGTGCGGAGGCATTTGAATTTACGTAAGCTCGCTGAATTTACCTTCTCGTCAGTTATATGGTCTCGATAATTACAATCTATTTGCGTTATTATTGTTGTGATTTTAATGTAGTTTTCATGAAAAGACCAATAAAGCAGAAGCTTGGACTATGATTATGTTGGCATGGTTCACAGAATTTGTATAAATATTTTCAAAGTACAGATTTTACGCGAAAAATCGGACGGTTTGTGCCAATATATTGTAGCAGTCGCACGAATTAACTCGAATGTGTGTGTGAGCGTACGTTCTCGTCAGTTTGGCTGCAGCAAAGGCCTAAATATAGCAAGATGCCTAACGGGGGATAGGCCCAACCCGTTGCACCTTGTACTTACTACGCCACATGACGTGAGTGGATTATCATTTGCTGTGTATTTCTCTGGTATGCCCGTGAAGTGCCTACAAAGCATATCATATAGCAAGATGCCTAACACGGAGAAGACCAACCTGTTGTAGCTAGCGTGTATTTTCTACGCCACATAAAGTGGGTCGATCGTCATATGCAATGTAATCTCTTTGATTAGACAGAGGGCGGGTGCACGCCTTGGTACCTCACTCTCGCGGGTACGTCGCCTCCTTGCACGGACAACGCCGGCCGTGCCCTCGTCCGCCCGTCCTCCCCGGGACCCCGAAACCACGTTTAACGACACGGACGGCGACCACGGGGTCGACGCGGCACGCGGGATACGGGAGACATGCCTCGTGGAATTGTGTCGCCGTTCCCGCGCCACGGCGAAGGCGGGCGCGGTCGAGGAAAGACGTTTTTCATAAACCGTTTTTACCCCCCGCGGCAATTTTGCGTATTAATATATAGATGGCTAGATTTGCTTTTTGGTATAACTCAGCAGCATTTAAGGAAATTACAATATGCTCAGAATTCTGCTGCACGTATTCTTTCAAGAGGTAGAAAATTTGACCACATTACCCCTACACTTATTGCACTGTACACTGGCTTCCTATAAAACAGAGAATTGAATACAAAATTATTTTATTAACATGGAAGGCAATGCATGGATATGCTCCTGTGTACATTTCAGATTTGTTGACTGTTTATAACCCTCGAACTATTTTTGCGATCTGCAGGTAAATACCTGCTTGAGAGTCCTCGAACACGCTATCTTCTAGAGGATCGATCATTTACTGCCTGTGCATCGAGATTGTGGAATGGTCTTCCTCAAATCCTTCGCTCGTCACCAGTTATCCACTTTCAGAACTCAACTAAAGACATACCTATTTCAGATTGCTTACAATTAGTCACTGCTTTTTTTGTCTTTCCCGGTTAGAATCATGAACAGACATTTTTGGTAGTTTTTTAGTCTCATCAGCGACTTTGATTAGGCAACTAGATATTAGCGCTGTATAGATACCTGGATTGGATTGGATTGGATTGGATGGATAGTGATTTTTTGTTTTTATTATTATTTTTTTTTTGGGGGGGGGGGTTGTACATGGCTAACCAATTTTTCCTATTGGCAAAATTATTAAATTTGTTTGACACGGTTGACTTTATATCATGTATAGTCATTCATGTAATGTATCCATGTTCAGCTTTCTTGTAAACAACCGAAGTGTATTAACTAAAGAGCAATCGAATGTTAATATGTATATAACAATTTTGGTATCCCGTGTGTTAAAATTTGTTCTTTCTTTTAAAAACTGGGTTATCATCTATTCTTTATTTTTTTTTCATTTTTTTATTTATTTTCTATTTAAATTGAAAATTCCCATTCACATATTTCTTTTAAATGATCAAGGACAATTCTTGAATGTCCCGTAATTTCATGAGAATACCAATTAATTTGTATTATACCAGTTTATATGCTTGTGTATTTATCTTCTTTTTTGCTGCTGTTATTTGTTTCATTCTTAACAAACAGGGCCTCATGGAAGACCACCAAATTGGTGATATGTGCCACCCTGTATAAATATCAGAAATAAATCAATTAATAAGTTGTAACATATTTAAACAGATAATGTATTCGATAACTTAACCTTTGGGTTATATTTTTAATAAAAATTAATGAAGTGTAGTATTTATATTAATGTACCATTTTATAATTTACAATTTTTTGTTTTTGTTTTTGCGTGTGATTTTTTCCTACTGTAACTGATTACTGAATTTTTTAATCCACTGTTTTTAATGCATTTTTATATGATACAATGTGAACCAGATACTGTTATTCTTCGGACTTTTTATTTGGTATATTTTTAATAAAACCGAAATTGAATTTAGTTAAATTGAATGAAGTCGTGTTTTTCCTAGTAAATGAAAGATTGCAAAAGTTATCCCTGTCCATAAAAAAGATGATTGTCATTTAATACAAAATTTCCGACCGATATCTTTGATGCCTTGTATATCCAAACTATTAGAAAAATGTGTTTATAATCGTTTATATAATTTTCTTTCTAAAAATAATGTAATTTTTTAAAGATTATTTATACAATCGTCTCCAATATACTATGTTTAAAAATTATCATCCGATTTTTCTGTTGTGACATGTGGAGTCCCCCAAGGGGCTATCCTAGGTCCCTTGTTGTTTTTAATTTAAATTAATGATCTAGTTAAATCCTCTGAAAACTTATAATTTATGTTCGCCGATGACACCACTCTTATTTTTACTCAATCTGATACTAGTAATGTTGAAAGCAAGTGAAGAATTGAATAACGTGGCTAAGTAGTTTAAAGCTAATAGATTGATTCTTAATCTGAGCAAAACCAACTATTGTATATTTCATAATAAAAAAACATACCATTTCAAATTTGTTTAATAATAGGCCTATATCACTCAAAATTGATTCTGTTTGTATGTCTAAGAAAGAAGTTGTTAATTTTCTTGTGTATATGTAGATAATAACCTTTGTTGGTATGCACATATTAATAATGTTATGAGTAAAGTGTCAAAATGTAAAGGTATAATGTATAAATTAAAGACGTATCTCTCTCGATATTATTTACACTATTCAATTCAGTCATATTGTCATATCTCACAATTATTGTATTGTTATTTGGGGAAATTCAGGTCAAATGAAAGTGAGCACTCTTTATATGTAACAGAAAAAGGCCCTACGCATTCTTACAGAAAGCAGTTAAACAGCTCATTCGGGTCCATTATTCTTTAGTTAAAAGTGATTGAATATTTTTAATTTGTTTAAATATCACACATAGCATTAATTGGCTTCAACTCTTTTCTTAAGTTGTTTCTATGTAAGAAAGCTGCACCGTTTTCAATAAATAATGACATTCATGCTTATAATACTAGATTTTGTCGTTTATTTCATTTTATTATGGAAAGTAAAAACAACTTTTGCCAAAAAATCTGTTAGAAGTGCCTTGCCTTTATAGTAATCTTATTTCATTTCTCATATTTAACGGATTCTTTATTTTTATACATGACATCGTTTTAATGATTTGTATTTGGTATATATTTATATTGTATATATGTTATATTTTGATTGATTTTTTGAAATGAAAAAAAAGAACTAACGATTTGTATTATGACCTCTTTTGTGAAAACAATTTTTCGCAATACTTACGATTTATGTGGCAATCGTTTATGACGTATATTATGAACAACATGTAATTTGATGAGCAGAACTATTGATATAAATAATGCGACGACTCCAGGAGGCCCCGGCCATCAAAAAAGGGGGAGAGTGTTGATGACCCTGTTATTGATTTTCTTTCCTGTCACATGAAATACGAAACTTACACCATTTTATTTTTTATCATAACAGAAAGAAATTTCAAAATACAATTATGTTCATATTTTATGTCAAGTGGCTTTTAATTATCTATATATCATAATTAGGGCTTGAATTGAACACTCAATCACTCTTACTCTTTTCTTTAAAAAAAAGAAAAATAAAAGAAGAAGAAAATAAACACCCCAGACTGATGAAAACGAATGATCCCTATGCCATGGGAAATTCTGACCCTTTTTATAATTATTATCCCCAATTAGAAAAATAGTGAACCTCAGAAGAGTTGATCATATCTTCCCCCACATGCTCGAGGATTTTGAAAAGTAATTTTATCCATACCACCACTCCACAAATGCTTTGCCAAACAAGTAGGCCTTTATTTATGGTTATAATAATATCAAAAACAACAACAACAACAAAATAATAATAATGATAATAATGATAATAGGTTATATGTGTAGCACTCGTGTGTCAAACTTGACACTCCTGACGCTCCAAACTTCAATAACCTTGGCTTTAGCATGGCTGCCATTATGCCATTAACTCACCTGGGTCGAGTGTGGCAATTATATATAAATATCTCGCCAAAGGACATTAGTGCCGCGGCGGGAGTCGTCGGGTTACTTAACCACAAGACCCCCACACCTGTACAGGTTTCCTGATGTACTCAATTCAATGGTAGCTGGTATTCTCAGTCAGTGGCGGATCCAGGGAGGGGGCGGGGCCCGGGCCCCCGACCCTTGCCCAAAAAGCATGTAAAAACACGTTAATATTACCTTTTTTGTTTAAAAAAAAGAAGACGGGCCCCCTCCCCTGGCCAAAAAAAAAAAGGAAAATATTTTACTATTTTGTTTGTGTGTGTGTGCTCAAGAGGGGGTGTTGAGTAAAAACAAAACAAAAATCCTTATCCCCTAACAAAACAAAAACAAAATATATATATATAGAGCTCCTTTAGATTTCATGATGATTTGACAGACTCATAACTT